>CAXKVY010005936.1:0-24806 GCA_964058915.1 Tetropium fuscum
TTGTATGCAAAAATGCATCAAAAACTGCATCAAATTTGCAGCCACATTTTACTTCATAAAAAAAAATTTTTTAAAAGGGTGCAAAGTTGTTCATTTTTATTACTCGGGGGGTTTTCGGTACGCTGATCACGAATATGACGTCAAAAAACATCCTGGGTGTACCTGGGGGTATGTACTAAGGCTCGGAATTTTAGGGAAATGTAATAGTCGATTAGTCGAATAGCAAAATAGTCGATAGTCGACTAAACCGATTAGTCCAGTCAACTAATCGACTAGTGGACGAATCGACTAGTCGACTAATCGGTTAATCGACTAGTCGATTACTAGAATTGCAAAAACCGCGAATATCGACTAGTCGACTAATCGATTAGTCGATTTTAATTCCGAGCCTTAGTCTGTACACCCTCTATCAAGCTCGTCTCCAGGAATTCCCCCTCAAGTGATGGCAAAACTTCATTCAAATATCTTACCCGGGGGTTTTTGGGTTCGCTGATCACGAATCCGAAGTCAAAAAAGATCCTGGGTGTACCTGGGGGTCGATACATCCCATATCAACCTCGTCTTCAGGAATTCCTCGTCAAGCGATGACAGAAATTCAAATAACCTACTCGGGGGTTTTTTGATTCGCTGATCACGAATCCGGCATCAAAAATCTTCCTGGGTATACCTGGGGGTCTGCACACCCCCACAAGTTAAATAAATAATCAGCAAAATTTTCATATAATTTTATGTTTAATACATCAATTTTGGATATGTACATTTTTGTAATATTTTTTAAAATCTTCATATATTTACAGTAGGACCAAATTTTGTATTTTAACTTTTAAGATTACATACAATATTTCAAGTCTGTTAACTACATGTCATGTCTATAATACAGGATAAATTAAAATAAAAAAATTTTTTTGTAATACATTGATTAGAGAAATCTATAAATATATAACAACGACCTTTTCTTTAACAATTTAAAAGAAATGAAATCCTTAAAAAAATTTCTAGTTACTTGAATCTAACTAAATTTTTCAGCGAGAATGTTTTTAAAGCAAAAGAAAATCTTTTTGGTAAAAAAAAATACACCCAGGATGTTTTTTGACGTCGGATTCGTGATCAGCGAACCGAAAAACCCCCAACTAAGATATTTGAACAAATTTTTGCCGTCACTTGACGGGAAATTCCTGGAGACGAGGTTGATAGGGAGTGTGCCGACCCCCAGGTACACCCAGTATGTTTTTTGACGTTGGATTCGTGATCAGCGAACCGAAAAACCCCCAGCTAAGATATTTGACCAATTTTTGTTGTCACTTGACGGGAAATTCTTGGAGACGATGTTGATAGGGAGTGTACCGACCCCCAGGTACACCCAGTATGTTTTTTGACGTTGGATTCGTGATCAGCGAACCCAAAAACTCCCAGGTAAGATATTTGAACAAATTTTTGCCGTCACTTGACGGGAAATTCCTGGAGACGAGGTTGATAGTTGAAGATGTTTTTTGACATCGGATTCATGATCAGCGAACCCAAAAACTCTTGGATAAGATATTTGAATGAAGTTTTGCCATTTTTGAGGGGGAATTCCTGGAGACGAGGTTGATAGAGGATGTACAGACCCCCAGGATGTTTTTTGACGTCGGATTCGTGATTAGCGAACCCGAAAACCCTGAACAACTTTGCTCCCTTTTGAAAAAGTATTTTTATGAAGTAAAATGTGGCTGCAAATTTGATGCATTTTTGCATACAAAAATGCATTTTTTGACAAGCCCCCTTAGTTATCCGCCGAACTTTTTTCTAAATTGTTTTCAGAATCAAATGCAAAAAACCCGAGGTCTCTACCTGCGTGTCATAAAAAGTGATAGCTCATGGCGTTTTTTCGTAAACTTTTTTAACAATAATAGTTAATGACAATACGCTTGATTTTTAATTACCTAATTGATTAGCTAACTTATTTATGATTCTGGAGATGGAGAGGCACAAGCTATTTTCCCGACTGAATTTTGCTATATTTGTCACATTTTCAGACATATTCCACATATTTCATACCAACTTGCTAAATTATGGCTTATGGTATCCGTAACCCCCGTCTTCAAAAAAGGCAATAAACTGGACGCAAATAATTATAGACCGGTAAGTTTAAGATATATATCTATACAAACTATGGAACGTATACTAAAAGGAAGAACTGCTGACCTACTTATTCGCCCACGATATTATTCCCAATTCACAGCACGGTTTTCTTTTAGGCCGCTCTACCTTTACAAATCTTTTGTCGTGTGTGAACTCAAAGACACTATTAATAGATATAGGATTTACGTTCTGGACTTTGATTTTGGTAAGGCGTTTAGCAAAGTCCCGAAAAACAGGCTGCTGTATAAATTAAAGCACAATGGAATACATGGTCCATTACTTGCCTGGATAGATAGTTTCCTAACAAACAAAACATTTTCAGTGCGAGTTGGTTAAACAAATTCTGAATCTCAAGTAGTTATTTCTGGAGTTCTGCAAGTTTCTGTACTATTTCTTTTCTTGGTATATACAGCAAATCTGTTGCTGAACCTCAAATCATAGTATGTATGGCGATGATCCGAAGATATTTGGGAATACAATGTAAGATCAACAGACCCTTCAAGAAGATATTTTTTTCTATCGATCACTAGTGATACTAGTGATTGGCTTATCCCGCTGAATTTCAATAAGTGTAGTGTTATACATATCGGTGAAAATTATCCTAAGTTAACGTATACTTTCAATCAAAGTCAGCATATAACTGTCGATAGCCAGAATTATGTGAGTGTACTAATTAATTCCCTCTCACCTGGTCTGAACATATTTCTGCCATTGTGAAAAAAGCAAACTTCATGATCAAATTTTAAAAACAATCCCTTTGGTTGTAACGGTGCATGATACTAAGAGTACAAGATATGATCACTTGGGAAACGCGTTTTGAACAAACTTGCGCATGACGTCACCCCGTGACAAAAATGTATGGCGATATATGGAGACGAAAGCTTTTACTTGGTTTTATTATAAAGTTTCGTTATGATCCGACTGTTATGACTATTTTGGACATTGTTTAAGTATACAGGGTGTTTACGAACTTCAGAAACATTTTATATTTTAATTTTTCTCGGTTATTAAAGCACTTTCATTAGGTTTATTTTTTGTAAAGCGTTTACTTTTAGCATAATATATTATCATGAAATAAACATAATCTCCCAAGTTATTAAATGCCCTGTATAGGTAGGTACAAAAAAGAAGAAGACAACCCAACCAACATGATATTCCCGCTCATTCAAGGGCCTGTATCCCGGACACTGGCAAATAGCTGGTGTCGGAGAGCTGGGAGCTGGTACTTTGCTGGTAAAGGTGTACTACGGCACGAACTGGAATCAATAACTATCCACGTCTATAATCCTTGAACTGGAATGGCACTTAGTACAAGGATTGTTTGTAAAGAACCTGTACATTAATTAGTAATTACTGCATTAGACCTTTACTTTTCTATAACTGCACGGGGTCTTTACAGTTAAAGCAAGTGAACGGGAATACCTTATATATAAAAATTACTAAAATATAGATATAAATATACATTAGTTTATTTTATATAATTAATTTTCAAAACCGTCACAAAATAACTAATAATATTCACATTTCCTTTAAACATACGCGACAATTTAGCTTCGGCTATTTTTTATTTTCTTCCCGTGTCGTGTTGCTGTTCTGATTTTGCAGATGTCGGATTTTGTTTGTTTGGTTTTTGGATTTTTTAGTGTTAAATTTATATTGCTGATTAAATTCGTACAATAATTATTATTATTCGTACATAGTGCACAACCACAACCTAAGTTTTATTTGGCATTTTTAGCCTTTAGCTAAGATTTTCTTTTATAACGTATATATTTCATACTCTTAATTATTTATTAATATAATTATGTGATCCATAATTAAAGAAAAAAGTAAAAGGCAAAGACGTAAAGGTACAGCTTTATCTTTCCACTTCCACTTATTTTTGAGCAATTGCAATAATTTTCCTTTAACATGAAAATCATAATCAGAAAACTACGTCGAACATATTCTAGCATTTTTAATATTAAAATCATGCGTTTAGTAGCACTTTTGCATCCATAATTTGCAAATCTCTGCTACAGTTGGAAAACTAAAGTATCGATATGTACTGGAAGAATTTTTCCTTTTTTTATTATTGTTACTGGTACAACCCCTCAGTGCACAGTAAACCATTGTTTATCACAATCACAAATGACCAAAATAATTAAAATAACGTATTTAACTTATAAAATAATGTATTTAAACTTATAAAATAATGTTTTTTAGAGATGTGTCAAATTTGAATATTTAAAATTTGTCACGGAATGACGTCAGCAGAGGGAGAGAGATAGGGGATCGCATGCGCGTTAGCATATATTGTAGTCTTAGTATCATGGTAACGGTGTGACAGTTTGTCCTTGTCAGTTTCATAATTGTCTAAATAACCTACTATGAAATGAATTTTACAAAACCAGTTGCGTAAAATTTTACTTTTCGTAACTGGTGGTGAAAAGTAATACGTTTTCTAATGTCAAAGGTCAATTCAAAATGTCAATTCAAAGGTCATAGTCAAAATGTCAATTTTAAATTGACATTTAAAGTGACACTTTTTGAAAAGTGTCACTTTAAATGTCAAAATTAGAAAAAAAGTCATATTATATTTGTCTGCATCTACAATAATATGTCAATATATGATCTTCTTACCTAGTAAAACATATTAAACTGATAGATTTATAATCCAATACACGTAGTTCCATGTCTATTTAAATGACGGTTTCTAACGTAGCGCATTTTTAACGGACAGTTCTAATTATTGCAATTAATTCTAATTTATCAGATTACTGAAAAATCATTACTCTGCATATCACTGAATTTAATTGTAAGTTAATCAATTGTATATTTTGTCAGTTGAAATTTGAAATAATTATGGGTATTTTTTTGTTTTTGTAAAAAACCATGTGCGTCTAGTAAAAATTACCCTAATTAAGGCATATTAGGCTTCTGAGGGGAAAGTTTTGCTATAGTTTTTATTATTTTCTCACTTTCTATGTTATTTGGCTCGCTGAATACGGATTTGAAGTTAGCAGGTAAAAATTTGGCCCGGAACTTTGTTTTTTTGGCACTTTAATCAGCTTTTGGCCTATATCTCAGAAAGGAGGCGCTTTTTCGATAACTCCATTCCATATAACATTTAAGTCCCATACAAAAATTTTCAGCATTTTTTATGTACCTATCACTTTTGTTTGTAAGTTAACCACTTCACCGTTAGGGTGCGCCAAGAAAAAGACATATTCCCGGACCCAGTATACATTACATCGATTAATAAATATAGGGAAAGTAATTGAAACATTGAACAATGAACATATGTTGCGAAAGATGAATGTCGCTGCCGTCATAAATTGGACTGTCTTAATCACATGGAAAAAGGAGATGTTATTTTATGGATTTATTGATAGACGAGGTGAGTATAGTAATCTGTACATGTTTACTGTTGAAGATACTGTTGTACATACCTTCATTTTTCAAGGAACTGTCACTTCTCTTCTCTTCATTCTCTTCAGTCCGTTCGTCTATTCTCCCTAGTTTTTCAGTTGGTGGGAATGATCAGAAGATATGGGTGAGGTTGTACATTCATATTGACTTCTTCAGACAGGTATATTTATACTCCAAATGTGTCATTGTCATTTTTGGGGAACGAAATGTCACATATCTTAGTCCTCCTTGTCCACACTTTCTTCGATGGTCTTAGCAACCCAGGTAAAGGTGAAGCCCAGTTCGTCCTGTACTACGAATGGTCCGTCTCCAAGGGTATTTATGAGATCTGTGTCGATTGTCAAGTTGTTGCTGGACCCCTCACCATTGATGCAGAGATTGGTGCAATCGAGGCCTACTTTTTTGCAGCTACATTTTTTTGCGCAGGTATACGCATCGGCATAACACCAGACGTAGCAGTTCTGGAGGAGCAGGAGTGAAGTGACCGGTTCCAGGCAATTGGTTGTTCGTTTCCAACACCAATCTTCGGCATTTTTCTCAGCGCCCAGCCATTGCTGTGTGGCTGTAGCAACTGATGGTGGTAGTGCAGCTACTTTTGATAAGGTCTTAAAAGCTGCCTTCTTATAATTAATGTACCTCAAACGGTTCAGTCCTTCCTGTATAGGATGTTGACCAGGAATCTCTCCCATGCTGCTGCAATGCTTTCTGGAGCTGCCTCAAGGTTTTTGAACACACTTACAATATCGGCAAGGTGGGGATTTTTGGTGAGAGTTTTCAGAAACTTCAATTTCCCTTGGTTTTAAGGTGCTGCAGTCGTATCACACCTCATTGCGTGAAGAAACATGATGTTCTTTATTGGTTTTGGGTTGCAGATCGTGCACAGGAGAGTATGGCGGTTGGAGGAACGTTTCCCTTTTCTGGTGAACTTCACTAGACATTGGAATATGGCCCTTGTTTGGCGCGGTTTACCGGCGGAACGGTTAGTCTTCCAAAAAAACGCTGTATTTTAAAAATATGGGAAATTTTATCTGCTGTAATTTTCTATAGCTTATCGAAAAACGTTTTATTTCTGAGATATAGGCCAAAAACTGCTAAATTGACAAAATTTGGACAAAAAGTACCAAAAAAAATCAAAGTTCCGGGCCAAATTTTTGCCTGCAAACAAATTGATTTTCAGTGAACCAAAAACATAGAGGGTGAGAAAATCAAAACTATAGCCAAACTTTCCTCTGAACCCCTATTTTTTTCCTAATATACCTAGCCTATAATGTCCTTTATTATTAATTAATTGCCAGATATTATGAGGATTATTATTGCGGGTTATTTATCATTGCTGATTATTTAGCGGATTATTTTTCAATGCCCTACAGTATATTTTATATGTTGTGACTACAAAATAATGCAAATTATAGCCCCGGAAACAGATACATAAATTTGTATGAAAATTTATATTCCTAGGAACAATAATTTAAAAATATTCTTGTAAAACATCCAGCCTCCAATTTTTCCTATAATAATGGGATTATTTTGGACCAGTTTCATGAGTATCATAGTTTTGACCGGAAATAATTGTTGATCGCCTACTGTGGCACGGGGTAGCAAATACTGCGTATTTAACACCCATTATCGATATATTTTGTTTTCTTCCTTCTAACTGGGAAAATTATTTTAAAGCTCAAGGATTTTTCGTTTCTATGTAACTCAATGCCTTTTGTTTACTGCTGTATATTTTTTCATAGTCCCAATAAACTAAGGGTTTCCTACACGTTCTTAAAACATAGTGATGTAATACTTCATACATTGTTTTGGTAAAGACAATAGACGAGAAAATCTACTACCTCCTAATTAACTTGCGATGTTTTGATACAGCTAACTCCCAATTAATTTGCGATATTTTGGTACAAATTGACGAGGGCGAGGTCAGCTATTATATGGAAATTGATTTACAAAGTACAAGTGGCAGGTATTTGCTATCTCTTGTAATATGTTGCCTAATTACAGCGTCGCCTGATAAATATTTTTATTTTTATTTATACGAAATTATCAACGTATCACAATTTGTCTCGGCTTGGAGATAGTTTATTTTTCAGAATATATTTTTTTTCATTTCAGCAAATTTCTTTAAAACGTAGAATGAATCCCGATCATATTTAAAACTTAATAAATTATTTCACTTTTTATGACTTTGAGATGCCAGAAATTTTTTGACATACAGTTCTCTAAAACGTGCAAAACTACCGTGGGAGCTCTCTATCGAATAACGTTTTATAATTTCACAAACGTCTTATTACGAATATTAATGTTTTGCTATTGGTGGTTATAGTTCTAGCTATACTCGTAAAACGAGAGATGCCAATTTATTGGGTTATACCGTTGATTTAAGGATTCATAATATGGATGAATCTATATTAATACATATGACCGGTTAGTCAATCGAACTAGGTTAATAGTACTACTAAATGATATTATGCAACTGCAGGTCAAGCACCTCTAGATGGACAATGGGAGATATATGAGCAGAGCAAGTTCAAGAAACGAATGAAAGTGAGATATACACATAAACAGCATCTATTAAGCATTAAGTAAGACTTGTTTTGCCTTCTAGAGAAATTAATCTTCTCGGAAGATTTACCGACTATTTGTGAACTAGATTTATAATTCGATCTATTGGTAATTTAAACGGTGTGATTAAATGGTTTTATTTAGCTTGACTTCCTATATTTATGCTTGTTTCAAATCTTGCAACAGCTTTTTAAACTACTTCCCGATGAGCTAGATGCTTGAAATTTGGTATGTGTATAGTGTTCTGGTGGCAATATAATTTAATATTTTTTATTGCAAAAAAATCAAAATGGCGGACTTTCCTATTTATAAACCGATTTGTCTCAAACTTGAAACTTTGCGGTGTTTCACTCAATACAACAACTCAAACTTAAAAAATCGAAATGGCGAATCCAAAATGGGGGATTATCGAATTTATGAACCGATTTGTCTCAAACTTGGAACTTGGGGTTGTTTAAGGTTACTGGGCTCATTTCGTTGCTTTTAACGAGTACCATACATTATACTTTCTGACAAGGGTTTAAGATGGAGGCAGGACCTGGACGGTGGAATTTAATAAAACTAAAAACTACAAAATAAAAATAGCTAACAATACTTTTAATAAACGGTTAAATGTAAATCATCAGTTGTACTAAAAACTACAAAATAATTAGAACACAAAGCTGGACCTTTGGATATTCCCGAGATTCTGACGTTTGATAAGAAATAAAACATGGGGCGTATCAAAATCATATTTCAAATGCGCCCCATGTTAAATTTATTACCAAACGTCAGAATCACAAGAAGGTCCCGGATTGTGTTCTAATTATTTTGTAGTTTTTAGTACAACTGATGAAGGTTTTATATCCATTTTAATTTTACTGTATAATATAGAGTGTTAATGTACCATGAAAAATAAACAGGAAAAATAATATACTGATTGTAATAGAAACCAAAACATATCCCTGTCACATACACATATCGCAAAAATTCTTGGACCTCCATTATTTTGTCGAAAATATGCAGTGCTATTATAAATTATTATATATATATATATATATATATATATATATATATATATATATATATATATATATATATATATATATATATATATATATATATATTATAGTGTGCGTTATTCTTACACATTTTATTGCATTGAGATTGACTTGACTTGAACTGATTGTTAACGCAGAATAAAAATTATTTGACAAATAGTTAGCTAATTACATAATTTATTCTTATTGTAATTGTGTAAAAAATAACAATTGTGTAAAACCTTATATACCTGTGTATAGAAACAAGAAGCTTATTTATGTTGCTAAACGACATGTTGTTCTATTCTTCATGAGTAGCACGTGTTAATTCCTGGAGTGTAATAGGAGGGTTACGGGTTACTTTGGTTTTAAGTTTCTTGTTTAATATAATCCCACATATGCTTTCTCAGGTTCATATCGAGTTTGCCAGCCAGTTCTGTCTCCGAAAATTTCTTTCTACCAACACTTCTTACACTCTTCTGTACGGTGAAGCCTGGCGCTATCATCCATAAAAATTAAATAGGTATTCCCCAATTTCATTACACAATTAATCAATGAATCGTATGAAATGATCGTATGGATAATGTTTTGGATATAATAATATGCGTGGCTTGCAAAATGGCGATAAGTTCCGTTTGACGAACGAACACATATTATGCCCCCCAAAACATCTTTTAGGACTTTCGTGTCGTCCTGGTTCTCTACAAACCCTTGAATGTCTGCTGCCACTCACTAAACTGAGTCTTGTTCCATCCGAAAAAAATATTTTGCGCCAGTGAGGCAAAAGTCAATATCTGTCTGCCAATGTCTTGCGCCTACTGCGAGCGCCCAGCTGTGTCGAAATAGCAACCTGGGCAATCTGCGGCAGAAAGTTGTTGCCAAACTGTATGTATTTGAGGAAATGGCTCGTTGATTGGTTCTGCTCAAAAGGGTTCGAGCCATTAAGTTTCTGTTCCATAACTAACAAAATTTGTAAGTTATCAGTCTGCGCTTTCATTTGGTACCCTAGCGCATCGAGTTGTATGTCTCTCTATCAGTACTACCAGTTTGTTGGTACAAATACACTATCCGAATAACAGAACTCTGAGCAATCTCAAGTCTATTAGCAATTTGATATGTTGCCAGTCCTTGATCAAACAACTCTACTATTCGGGCTCTATCCAATGCAGAAATGATATTCCAAGGAACGTTACAAGGCGAAAAATCGTTTTCACATTCATTCCAAGTAAAATACCGACAGTTTTTAAGAATTTGTAAAATAAATGCAAAAAAACTGATTTTAATAATCCTTTATCCTAGATTTAAATTTATACGGGAGGTCTAAGAATTTTAGCGCTACGTATAATAACTAGAAACCTAATTATAAGCTTACTTGTGGATGCAGTGAGCTGCTGTTAATAACCATTCGGGCGATATCATCACACCGCCACACCAGTGACCTAAAAATCCAAACTGGGGATGGAGTAACTGTAATGAAACCTGCAATGAAAAGAACTTGATTAAACTTTGTTCCTAGGTTTATATAGACGACTAACAGCATATTCATGGAAAATATTCCGGTTATTTCAAATTATATATATATATATATATATATATATATATATATATATATATATATATATATATATATATATATATATATATATATATATATATATATATATATATATATATATATATATATATATATATATATATATATATATATATATATATATATATATATATATATATATATATATACATACATATATATATATATATATATATATATATATATATATATATATATATATATATACATACATATATATATATATATATATATATATATATATATATTTATATATATATATATATATATATATATATATATATATATATATATATATATATATATATATATATATATATATATATATATATATATATACATATATATATATATATATATATATATATATATATATATATATATATATATATATATATATATATATATATATATATATATATATATATATATATATATATATATATATATATATATATATATATATATACATATATATATATATATATATATATATATATATATATATATATATATATATATATATATATATATATATATATATATATATATAATACATTTTGCATGTTTAAGAGCGTTATATACTATAAGCGGCCATATTGAAATTTGTAAATTCAGTAAATTTCGTATTTTGAGCTTAATACTTGTCGCAATGAGCCTATTGTTAGCAAGTAGCATTAGAATTAAAGTTTACATGGTGAAAAGTTATTCACTTTTGTGAAAAACAATTAGAACTTATTTAAAAAAAGTACCAGAATCAAATGGCCAGCTTCCCATCGTGTCTGATACAAAAATAAACAACTCTTTCCTGCTAAAAAATCAAAACAATTGGCTAAATTCAAAACAATTGGGCCCTTTTCGTCAATTCGAAATGCCTTAGTATATTATTCACACGCCTAGAGGTGCTACCCCCATGCGGTGGTCTTAAACGAAAATTTAAAAAAAATATTTAAAAAATGATCAACCAAGAATATAGTTCACAGATGTTTGCAATCGTTTTTCCAATCAAATCCATTATTATTCACGTTAGAATAGATTTACATAGGCGGGGGCTTTGCTCTTATGACGTATAGGCCTTAATATGGGTCAGACACCTCCCGCCTTACGAGAACTATATTAGTCCAGTTGACTTAATATAGCCAACTAGATGTCTATTACGGTGTATTACCCAGGTCTTATACGGTATGCAGGAATGCAGGAAAGAGGGGCAATTCGTCAGAACATGCCCCGCTGTCTATTCATCTTCCAAGCACATATACAGTCTTCCACAAGACCCATTATGTAAAGGTGTCGTCTTAGGTGGCATATATTGATTCTACCACTTCTTTGTGGGCCGGGTAGAAGCTCCAGATACCAAGATACAATCGCAAACACCTCGGCTTGGAACACAGGAGCATGTGCTCCCAGGGCAAAGTGTTTCAATATTTGATCAGAGTCAGCAAGACTCCGGCAACCCACAGCCCATCTACCTTGGATATATCCATATACCAGTTGGTCCTATTACGGACTACAATCGGAGGTTTCTCTACTCCCCACTCCTCGCAGTCAGGGATTACGACCTCCAGGAAGTTCGAGGGATGTAGCTTAGTGGGAATATGGTCACCACCCTTGAGCAGGACTGGACATCGCTCGGAAGCCCAGTTCCACATGCGAGGGTGCCCAAAAGACTAGGCCTGTAGTTCATCTAGCGTATGTAGTCTATATACAGCACTTCCAATTTCCAAGGCTTCCAATTTGATAAATATTTGCAGTGACATGAGATTTATTAGCACCTCCAGAGCTCTGATGGGAGCCGTTCTCAATGCCCCAGGTATTCCCAAACACGCAATTCTTGCTATTCGTCGAGTTCCTCTCACACAGGACCACTACACGATGGCCCCGTAATTAAGATGGATCTGACAATGGTACAGTAGAGCCAGTGGAGAACATTGGGATTAAGACCCCAGCTGCCACCAAAATCCCTCCTACACGTCCACTGTGCACACGTTGCTTTCCTAATTTTACAGGATATACCGGGTGCCTACGATATTACTAGCCAGCCTATAAATTCTTTGTAAAAAAATATATCAATTTAAAACTGGGAAGTTTTATGGTTGACACCGGTGCAGAGTTTGTTTACTTCAAGATCTGATTGCCATTTCCGGTTTAACCGGAAACAGTATAAACTTTGTTATTTTTAATGGAATACGCTATAGCGTATTCCAAAATCTAAATTTCTAATAATATATATATTATTAGAAATTTAGATTGCCCTGAAAATTCTAGATCCAAAACATGTAGCATACCCTATACCAATCTTTGACAGTTTTCGAGAAAATGGCGGGTGAAAATGTTATATCAATGATAAATAACTGTATTTTCACATAAAACAAATGAATGTAGGAACAAATCTGCTACGGTTATTTAAGTTTTTTTGGGAGTAAAATTTGCTAAAACCATAAAAATTTCTTTTCCGGCTCTACCGGAAGTACTACGAAAAGTGATTTTCAGGCTCAAATTACTTTGATGTTTTTAATGGAACACGCTGTATTGAACATTAAATTTACATTCTACTAACCTTTCTGGATACTTTTTGTTTCTTCTGTCCCCTACCTAAACCTAAGTTTATGACTATAATTTATGGTTTAAAATGTACACCGTTGAGTTCTCGGCAAGAATTATTTTTTTTTAAATTCCCGGAGAAAGCTTTCCATTTCGATTGGAGTAATAGTTTATCACTTGCGTAATTCTATTTCTAAGGTCTTCTATGTTATGTGGTTGTATCTTATACAACTTTTCCTTGATATGGGTCCAGTAAAAAAATCCAATGGTGTAAGATCTGGAGATCTCGCGCTTAAACACATTTTTAACAACTCTACTAACTTACTAAAAGGTAAATCAATAATAAAACGCAAAAATTAAATGACAACTGTCCAGAGAAACTTTTAAATAATGCAACAGTATTGTCAAAATCTATATGAAAATCGGTAAATATTTCTTTTGTTTTACACAGCCCTCCTGTATCAAAGTTCTGTTTAAACATCATTTTTTTATTGTTTAGCTTTTGTGACAGTGCAAGTGAACATTCAGTCGCCGATATCTCATAAACTATTAGGTTTAGGCAGGCGACAGCAAAAACAAAACATATCCAGAAAAGTAAGTAGAATGTAAATTTAATGTTCAATAAAGGGTGTTCCATTAAAAATATCGAAGTAATTTTAGCCTGAAAATCACTTTTCTTAGTACTTCCGGAACAACTGGAAATGAAAATTTAAAGACTTTTTCAAATGTAACTCCCCAAAAAACTTAAATAACCGTCACAGATTTGTTCCTACATTCATTTGTTTTGTGTGAAAATGATGTAATTTATCATTGATATAACATTTTCAACCGCCATTTTCTCGAAAACTGTCAAAGATAGATATAAATTATGCTACATGTTTTGGACCTACAATTTTCTGGGCAATGTAAATGTCTAATAATATATAGGGTGATCCATTAAAAATAACAAAGTTTATACTGTTTCCGGTTAAACCGGAAATGGAAATCAGATCTTGATGCAATCAAACTGTGCACCGTTACCAACCATACAACTTCTAAAATTTTAATTCGATATATTTTTTTACAAGGAAGTTATAGACTGGCTAGTAATATCGTAGGCACCCGGTATATGCTCATGCCAAGACAGTTTAATCTTAAGGTGAACACCCAGATATTTCACCGTCTGGTGGTAATTGAGGATCACACTAGAGAGAGGTTCCACAGTCTTCTTGGTTCCTCTTTTTTCTAAACAGCATAAGCTGAGCTTTCTTTGGGTTTATTCTTAGGCCAGCTGTTTGGAACCAATTTTCAACTTAGCGTAGGGTCAACGTAGCGTAGGGTACAAAGTACCCCTGGCTCCACTGCATAAAATGACCATCTGCATAGGCCTATGCATACAGACCAGCATTATTTAATTTCCACCAATCCTGACATTAGGGTCTTTGGGCAGAATCTTGAGGCATGATGCAGCCGGAATTTAATTAATGCCAGTGCAGAATTTCCACCAGCTTTCCCTCTGTGCCACTCGAAGGGCACGATTGTTTATTATTTACGTTATAATCAAGATTTGATTAGCACTCTTACGATGGAGTACTCTTATTCCTACATATAATTAATTTTTCTGTTTCTAGTCTATATACAAAATAAACTTGAAAACCCGTAGATACACAAAATATTATTTTCTGTATTCCAAAATAATAAAAAACTAAATATTTTCTAATTATTTAGCTTCTCTTGCGCAAATTATATGTACTGCATCATTAATATAAATAATAAACTATTATAAAAATATCTTAACTACTCATTTAAAAGTACCTATATTGATATTATTTGAACAAGCTAAGTATACTATTAAATTGTAAAATAAATTAAGATCGTCCTCTGCCTACCGAAAAGTTCTGATTTAAATATCAAAAGTTTGGTTTATGGGAAAGGAGAAGTTTACAATATTTTAAATGGTATTAATTATGCGCGCTTACAGTAACGTAATCTAATTACTTCTCTCCCCGATTTAAAAGGCCTGGAATGTCTTATATATTCCAGCAAATAGGGGTAGGTGTAGCAACTGTAGAATTATTTAGAATTTATAAATTATTCAGAAGCATTTTTTCTGACAAACTGAAGATTATCACGCTTAGTCGTATATAATATGAATATCAAGAAACATCTACCATATTAAATGAATGCTTATGCGAAATGTCGTAATGATGCAAAATAATCTTTTACTCCGCTAAGAATGTTAGGACATCTTCGTGTAGACATTTCTCAAATGCCACCAAGGGAGTTTAGCGTATCGCATACATATTTAGGCACAATAGGAATGCAAACTTATTTAAGTTTGTAAACAATGTTAATAAAAGTCGCTGACCATCAAAGGTCATTTGTTATTCATTATACATATCAATTATTATATTCATTGTTATTACACTTAGTTAACTTAATCTCAAAATGTATAACTCTAATTATTGCCCGTAAGGCCAAAATAAATTGGAGCCCACTTTCATTAACAGGTTTATTTTCCTTAATTAAAAAATAAAATCACAATTGAGCATCGCGTTCATCAGTTCTTGAGTATCATTTTTTTTTAATGTAATATTCCATATATTATTTTCTTTTAATAGAACGAGCCTTAGAATATAAAATATTACATTTTTTTTCTACAAAAATTAAGAATTTATAAAGCTTAAAAGGGCATAAATAATGTGCCGTGAAGGTTAAGCTAACTTGGAAAGCATGATGGCCACCAAAATGTAACATAAACTTAACTTACGTGGACTTCGTGGACTTTTAGATTAGAGTAAAAATAAGCAACAATTATTGCAAAACTCTCACGGATCTGAATGGCTGCGGACACAAAAAATAACACGTTCTGTCGAATATGCTTACTTTTTAAATGTCAGATAAATAACGAGAGATAACAAATATTGAATAATGTATAAAGTTATAATAATTTTACCTTAGCCCTTTTTTAGAAGATGCTCAAAAATACTACCGTTTCGATACATTTCTGCGCGCGCCCCTGAACGGCCTGTTTTTAATATGGTTCTGTCATCTATTTGGTTCAACTACTCACTAACTGTACCTTTTAAGGTCACAATATTGTCATACCTTTGCTTGTAAATACGATTTTTTAAGTAACCCCACATGAAAAAAATCAAGTGGTGTAAGACCACGTGTCCGTGAAGGCCATTGAATGAGGGCCATTTGTTTTAATGCATCTGTCACTAAAAATTATATCTCCCCCTCTGGGTTCATGCCCACAATTGTAGAATAGACCCAGGGTACCTCCCACCTATCGTAAGAGGCGACTAAGGTGACTGAATGGGACCGCCTAGCCGCTTAGACTTGACCGGTAAGATCTTCAAAGTTATGCTGGGCGGGCGTTGGGGGCACTTAGATAGGTGACCTAGGCAGGCTTGGGCCCGGACTGTGGCGTCTGCCCGAGACCTGGGAACACTCAACACATCTGCCGCGGACGCGTGGTCCCAGATAAATGGTAATGAGGACCAGAGTAATTAATCTCGGTAACTCAGAACCATACTATCATACATACAAATTGTAGAGACTTTGCCACCAGGCCACCCGTAATAAATAGGATAGTTTGAGGTACTCAAGTAGAAAAAGAAAAGTACTCAAGTAAAAACGAGGAATGCACAAAGGGCCTAATGAGGCCTAAGTGCTGTGGTGGAATGGGAGTATAACACTACCGTCCACTACACTACCTTCCACGACCCATATACATACATACTAAAAATTATACTACGACGATTATAGATCATTCCGTAATTATGAGCAGAAGAAGAACATTGGCAATACTTGGCATCAAAACTTTATTTGACAACAGCCTACATTACTTTAGGCACCAGTGAATTTATATGAAAAGGGATTTGTATAATTTAATATTTTTGTGACCAAACTATCAATTTTGCTAAGAAAAGTCCACAGATAATAAAATTTCGATTGAAGCCGTATTTGCATATAAAATTGCTAAATAAAGAAATAAAGAATAATCGACGCGTTAACAAGTTCTGAAGAAAAATATTATAGAGGTGGGGTATTTTTACCCCCTTGTAACCATACGAGTATCTCAGATTTACAAAAATTTTATTAGTTCAAGTTGTTTGCCAAATTTCATTCTACGAAATTCTTCTATAATTTCTCTATTATAGAAGAATTTCGTAGAATAAGTATAAAGTATAATTTCGTAGTATAAATAATAACAACTTCCTTACCCTAACTTTAGGGGGCTATTTTGTAAATATACACCGATTATTTTTTGCTGAAAGAAAAAAAATATAAATGTAAATCTTAACTGCTGTTTATATAGACATGCAATTTTATTTATATTTATTTTTTTATTTTATTTATATTTATATTTAACTTCAATTTAGCTTCTATGTAACCTTCAACTTCAAAGCAACTTTGGAAAACTTAGATATTAGTATACTGTGCTTTTTTGTGAGAAAGTTCAAAGAGTAAGTTCGATACCCAGTATAGTTAGGAACCATCTGCCTTGGTTGCGCCACGGTCAGTGGCGTCCACAGGTAATTTTCCGTAGCTTCGGTACCCACCGAACTTACTAATTTTATTTCTTTTTTTGTCATGAAGCTCTACGGCAAGAAGCTCTACGTAATCGCAGAGGACCACGGGAACCCGCTGATCCGGCTGGCTACGGACTATGATCCAGAGCAAATGGCCAAAGACCTGGATCCTGGACAACTGGTAAGTATAAGATAATCACGATCTTATGTTTTAGCATGACTGATGCGACAAGAAGCAGACGATACCGAAGAAAAGAAAAGAATCAAAGAAAACATTGAAGACATTGAAACCGGCCAATCCAGTGGACGGCGAGGCCGACTGCCTTGCCAAACCACACACCCTTACCTTACCTGACGAAGCCAGTGAGCCATTTCCCTCCCATACCAACCTGAATGCCGCCCAGCCGGGCTCTAGCAAGCCCGGCGAGAGGCAGGAAGGATCCTTCAAACATCCGACACGACACCTCCGGTAATACACACCGGCGAAGAAAATCAAGAGCGCCAACAAGGCTCTGCCGGTGGGGCCCATCAGCCAGGATCGGTAGAAGCTGCGTAACATCCCGTGACAGATCACATTTGTGGGGAGGGTCTACTATTTCTTATCTGGTCTGTACTTTTTGTACATCTTTGTCTACCCAGACTTAAATTTACAATTTTGTTTACTTGCTTTTTCTGTCTCATTGAATATTTATGGTTTTTATTAATTGTTTTGGATCGCGGAACACACTTTTAACTAGGGGTCTATCTAGTTTCATCCACATACGATGGATGAATTTTTATTGAATTTGCTATTTATGAACCACAATTGTATTTTATTCCTCTCATTCATGAAATAATGCCCTCATTTGTCATTATCACTAACATTTAAGGAACTGCAATAGTTTTATACTCACCATCTAAAGATGTTATTGCGATACAATAATTGTCATGAATATAATAAAAATTTTGTGAGAATCTCCTCAAACTGAAGTATCGTGTTTTTCATTAATTTCATATTCTTTAACCAGTGACGTAACCATGTGTGTTGTTAAACAGGGACGCCAATGATGTAATATTTATATATTTTTTGTTTGCATTTATGTTAGCAGCAATATGTAAGAGTATATGCGACCTGTGAATTTACTCCAGCATCCCCAACTATACTCTATCCAACGAGAGAATGGACTTGCTTTGCGCATCGGCGACTAAAGAGGAGGGGCTCTGTAACGAGCTACGCAGGACCGTCATTCTTGCGTACTTGCGAGACTACAAATACAAACTGTGAATAGGTAGGCAGTAGTAGGTACTTTATATAATTAGGTACCAGGTAGGTATCGGACCCAGGCGCCGGCCCTGGCTACCTGCTGAGCCAATTAAGACGTTGAGGGCGTTGAACTAATGTTCTAAGGGGCGGAGATCTGACCAAAACAGACGAATTTTCGCTCGAGTGCAAGTCCATTCTCTCGTTGGATACAGTATAGTAAGTTCTTGCTAGTCAATTCGCAATTTGACAGAATAGATGTTTTGTAGATTATAATTATTTTGTACTCTTAAATTGTCTCCGCTGCGGTACGGATAAACATTCATCATACTCTGGAAACAATTAATGTTGTGTAGTGGGCTGTAAAAATAATTACGGAAATACTGACGGCACTGTGAAATTTTACACTCTTCCTAGCAGACCCCATGAAAGTACAAGACGAGATATTTGGTTAAGTAAAGTGAAGAGAAACTGGTATTTTCATTTCATGTTTACTTTACATGCATTTTATTACTTACATTTTTATAGTGTTGCTAAACAAAAGTGGGAACCAACCAATTTTTCCGCAATTTTCCGCAAAAAAAATGTGAGAAACTAATTTGCTTGAAACCAAAATATATTATTTTTCTTTCCATTTCCACTAATAATTATTGTAAATATTTATGTTTTCATACACAACACTTTCACTTCTTTGCACAGCACCACACCAAACGTAAAACTATACTGTATCCAACGAGAGAATGGACTTGCACTCGAGCGAAAATTCGCCTGTTTTGGACAGATCTCCGCCCCTTAGAACATTAGTTCAACGCCCTCAACGTCTTAATTGGCTCAGCAGGTAGCCAAGGCCGGCGCCTGGGTCCGATACCTACCTGGTACCTAATTATATAAAGTACCTACTACTGCCTACCTATTCACAGTTTGTATTTGTAGTCTCGCAAGTACGGTTATTTTAGTTGTGTTGTTTACGGTTGTGAAATAAGTTTTAAATCTATTATAAGAATAACAGCAGCCAGAGACGAGATAAATCCACCATTATCGCCAGTTAAGAAGAATAAAAGAGGCCAGGTAAAGAAATATAATAATAAATATGTTTTATTTAATACGCATACTATTCACCACCAGTAACCGTGGTCGACGAATTTATTTCATCGAATGACGGTCCTGCGTAGCTCGTTACAGAGCCCCTCCTCTTTAGTCGCCGATGCGCAAAGCAAGTCCATTCTCTCGTTGGATAGAGTATAGTTTGTTGTCTAGTGAAAACTTGTATAATTCACCGAGGGAGGCGCTCGAGATTAATATTTGCAGGTCGCCTATATGAAAAATAAAATAAAATTGACATTTCAATAATTTATGTTGTTGACATAATGACATTTCAAGGTTTTGCCTATCGGAACATCATATTGCAGTCTGTACATGATATTTTTCGCAATATTGGTATTAGAATTGTGCCAAGAAATACAATTTAAGTATAAAGAGATACGCATTACAAAAAAAATCAAAGAGGATTTTGGGACAAGAAGAATTTTGTTAGCAATAAAATTGGTTTGACCTTCAACGATGGGTGACAAGTCAGGCCGCTGCGACAACATCTATTGTATGTTTATAATATACTATCGAATATCGGGAACCACAACGGTCCTATTGAGATGTATTTATATTAATTCATTCTCATTCGCTCTGCTGTACACACAAGTCGTTTTTCGTAACTGAATATTAGTGATTTATACCACCCTCCCTTATTTAACCTGCAACAACCCCTAAGATTGTTCTTACACTTTGGACTCTATTTTCGCAAATTACTGCAAAATTTAGAAAACTAAACTATCGAGCTGTTCATATATTATTTTATTCCGAATTAAACATAGAGATTGGCCTCTAAAATTTGAGGTATGTTTTAGTGCCTGTCCTTGCAGCCATTCATCAAATAAAGCGAATCAGTAATTCGCTTATTTCCCAACACAGCAAATTATGACCTATACGTATTCTGCAAGGTCAGTACCTTGCTGACTGGACAGATGAATAGCATGTCACGAAGTGACATGCAACATGCTATTCATGCGCCCAGAATTATTTTCCATACTAAAACTCAGCACATAATATTATTCACGTGAATTTACCAAGCGGCAACATAGCTAATTAATTAGCACATAATACTGATTGCAATGTAGGAAACCCCGTATTCTAAATAATACATGTGTAACAGATAGGTATGTTAAGCTGCAATCAATGTGAATCAGCTGAGTATGTACCTCCATTCTTAATACAAACATATCGTTCCTACGTGGCTCCATAAGCTGATATGTATAAATCCAGAATAAAAAAAGAGGGATATAAAACATGCATACGGAAGTAAAATTTTTCTTCCGCAGAAATGAATATGTATTGTGAAAATGGCACAAGTGACTTGTTGACGAAATGAATCCCATATGGGAATGTGCTTGTAGAAGGACCCTCGCCCTTTATAAATATAAGGAAAGGGAATCTTAAGATGAAAACGTATTGAGAATAATAATACGGTCGCATGTATATGTATATACCCTTCAAATATATTCAAAGAACTTAAAATATTGTTAACGTACACACAATTTTAGCATGAAATCTGAAAAATATATTATTTTTAAGGTTGTATTATTTTAACGTTGCTTTTTAGTAAACTCAGCTAGATATACTAGGATTATAAAAAAATCAGTGTTTTATACACTGATGTTTCAGATGAACCTGGGCTATGGTTATAACTGATTCCTTTCGAAATGCAATCATTAAACTATTAACAGTTATTGCTATAGTAAAATAGATATATTGTATATAGTCACACCATTTTAACATACAAATATTCTCACGCTATTTGTAAGTCATTTGAAAAACTACAGTATCTCCAAACAAAATACTAATTCTAAACCTACCGAATTCAATTTTTTTTAATACATAATGCAGTTTTGCAACTAACGCTTGTCGACTTTGACACACTTTTTTATATCAGAATTTATAAGACTGCATTTTTTTTTTAATTAATCATCTTTCCGAGAACTTTTTTGTAGTTTGACACCATTTTAACATACAAATATTCTCACGCTATCTGTAAGTCATTTGAAAAATTACAGTATCTCCAAACAAAATACTAATTCTAAACCTACCGAATTAAATTTTTTTTATTACATAATGCAGTTTTTCAACTAACGCTTGTCGACTTTGATACACTTTTTTATATCAGAATTTATAAGACCACATTTTTTTTAATTAATCATCTTTCCTAGAACTTTTTTGTACTTTGACATATTTTCCAACCCACAAAACCGCTTACGAAATCATTTATTTATAGGGTAACATTTTTTTGGACTAATAAAAACGCTTCAAAAGTTATTAAAAAAGAAAATCGATATTAAAACGATAGTTAAGTACCTATGTGAAAAATATTAAGGCCAAATGAAATGCACAACAAAACATCAGCCGTGACGGAAAAAATATATTTCGAGTTAAATTTAATTAACAAATGTCTCATGCCAAAACTATTGGACCGATTTTAATCGGGTTTTGGGATTTCGTTTTATAATACATTAAAGTGATAAAGTTGCATATTTCCAACGTAATATAAAGGAAAAAGATCGGAAAAAATAACTTGCTTTTAGTGATTTTTTTCAATTCCAATTTTTTTTTTAAATTAGAACATCTTTTTGGGCCGGAGCAAGACTGTATTTTCATCATATGGATTATTTGTGAGCGAATCCCATAAGAAACTGATATGTACAACAATACTGCACAACACTACCAATATGTAGGGCTCCTAGTATGTAACAAAATACTATACTTCTAGGGTGACCATCAATAATTTAGTACATTGCTATAGTAAAGTTTATATTGCATATATTGTAAATGCATATATTGCATATATTGTAAAGTTTATATTGCATTATATTGTTTATATAAACTATATTGCATATAGTCACACTATTTTAACATACAAATATTCTCACGGTATTTGTAAGTCATTTGAAAAACTACAGTATCTCCAAACAAAATATTAATTAATTTCCGTGAAATTTTCAACATTTATATTATGTATTCAATGTGAAGAGATTTCCACCACTTATAAAATAATTCTGTATTCACCTAGTGTGTAATAATTCGTATTCGTATTCGTATTCACATTTGTTATAATTTATAGTATCCTCAGCGATATAGATAATGTATTGTTGTTTACTATAATGGTACCCTTGACCTTTGGTTAAATAGCAAGAGGTGTATTGATCTCAAATAAAAAAAAGAATCTATATTTGTGGCATATCTCTTGGAAAATATAATATAATATAATATAATGGTATAAAAATGTTTGCTCTACAACGAAAATTGACGATTTAGTCAAATTTTATTCTATTAAAATGTGCATCCTTCTGTATGTCCGTCTATTCGTCTGTCCGTCCGTCAGGATGCGCCCGATCAACTAAATGTTCAAAAAATCAAAGATTTGACAGAAACGTCATTAATGTTTATGAGCCAAATCAATAATAAAAAACCGTGCGGACCCCAACAATTTAAAAAAATCCTCATGAATAACAAATATTACAACTCTAAAACTTTTCTAGTACCTGATTATGGCTATCCAGCATAAATTCATCAGTTTCATAAAAATATAACAATAAATAGGTAGCCCGTGTAGAGGGTCTTACACATTTGTGAAACTTGACTTCTGATGTGATATTTGCAATATATCTTAATTCTCCATGAAAATTAAAAAAAACTTCGAATTAATAAGTATTCCTTTATATCCCATGGACCTAAATTGAGGTAAGATTGTTTATTGTGATTAGAAGTTTTCACATATATTTCGTATATCTGATTCCAGTTAATTTTTCAAATATTATAAATAATATTTATTAGGAAATCATAAAAAATATAGTTATATAATTATAAAGTCATATGTGAGTTTTGCAAAATACATTAAAGTACTTGCAAGAGACAATTTTTATATAAAAGGAAGCTTTGAACTTTTTGCTCTATTTAAAAAATAATTAATGATAAATAGAATATGTCCCGAGGAAGTTGTTCATTAGGAGTTATCCGGTGCCACTGTAATAGAAATTCGAATGTCTTCAAAGTGAAATAGCTTTTTCCGCTCTCTTAAAAAAGTCAAATATCTACTTTTTAATATTATCGGTTCTACCATCAGCAACTATTACATATCTTATATTAAATAGAACATCATATAATTTCTTATGGTTTTTGATATATCGGAAAATTCTAAATTTATTTTTATAGACGAATATACTTAACTTTAACGGCTTTCATCAAGATACTGTATATTGACTACTTTTTCAGGTTTACGTATCTAACTGTATCGCAAAAAACGTTAGTACCTAATGTAGGAAAACGAATTGCATCTCAGTTTCAATCTCAGTATTCTAATGTAATATTATTTCTAGTTTAGTTGAATTCAACGAAAGCACTTTTTTTAAGGATCCCTGGATAGAAAATTTAAAAATGATATATGAAATGATAAATGAAGGATACGCTGGCCATTTTAATTGTTTTTCCAAAATTATGATTTTTTTAAAAATCGTTTAATGTATTTTCTATCATAAAAAATATATATAAAAATAAAAAAACAAGTTTTAAACACATTATTTTATCAAATATTAATGGAATCATTAGGAAACTTTCCAAAAAGTTTCCTTATTTATTTACTTGGTTAACTTATTGGTACAAATTGTACTGGATATTTTCGAACCCATTGCACAGCCGTATGTTTGTTTGTAATATGTATCATTGCATTGAAAAAATATAAAATTTGATGGGAGTTC
>CAXKVY010005937.1:0-17470 GCA_964058915.1 Tetropium fuscum
AAAACATTTTTGTCAGTAAAGTTTATACAATTGCTCAACTTTTTCAATATGATATGCGCCCCTCCCCCTCCTTCCCATAACAAAAAAAATAAACAAAACAATAGTAAGCTGTCCTCGATTCTTTATAAAAAAATAAAAAAATAAATATTTTTTTACATCGGTTAATCAGGGCTGGAGATACATCCGTTTACCCTTTTCCACCCTCTCCTCTCCCATCCCTTCCCTAATTGAACAATCTAAAAAAAATCGACCTGGGCCTCAGCCTCCCAAACCCACCCCCTTTCCCGCAACACCCCCATTCCTCACTCCCTTTTTCTTGTCCCCCCCTAAAAAACAAAAACTTTAAAACCGCTGTATCTCCAGTTCTAATAGACCGATTTTGACGGGTCAAAAACCAGATTACGCGTATCGAGGAGCGAGGAGCACCCTATTTTTTTGTTCAAATATGTTTCTCTATACGTCTCCTCGATTACGCGTAATCTCAAAAAAAAACAATGTTTTTACAATATTTGAAGGGCTGCGCGCGCCCCCTGGTGGACAACAATTACCGGAAAAAGTTACCAGGGGGTAGGGGGGAACATTATTAACAAGTTGAACAAATTTTTTTTTCAAAAAAGTCTTCCGTTTGGACCCCTTTTATTTCGTAGATCCGTTCTACTATAAGGCCGCATCATGAATAATCAAGTTGATCATCTTTTTACGGGAGGGCGGGCGGACTGACGGCAATTTCTAAATCAGGCTCAACAGTTCAACAACGAATCAGCCATCCACTAATTTGTTTCACTTCCAGTGCTAATTTTCTTGGGCTATACACATTTTGTTTGTTTTAGATGTGGTTTCTTAAATTCGGTAAAGCGTGGCTATATCCCCTGTGTTATCTTTTACAAATAAATATTATTGACCAATTAGTTTTTGTTAACTACCTAATATCACATACCTACTATTCTATTACTACTTGACCGATAAAAGAGAATATAAAAAAGCCACAGTTTTGTAATAGATTTTTGGACATACAAACCTCACCTGTGAATGCGGAAACATATAGGAAAACGCTATCACTATTAACTTTACTTTCCGCTTTTAAAAGATTCGGTTCCCTGCTCTGGTCTGGTGTATACACAACTTCCTTCAGTTCCGCATTGTCAAATTTTCCTTTATTGTTGGTATCCATTGTTGCACTATGAGTCGTGGGTTGATGTTCGTGATTCGTAGGAGGAAGTTTTGTTAACAATTACTGAAATAAAGCTAAAGTGACGACTACCGTGATTTGCTATATGTTCCTTTTATAAAATGAAGATGTACCTAAATCTTAAGTACACATGTCAAGAATTGTGTGATGTTATCACTTTGTTTAGCATTTCTTTTTAAATTTACGATATAAGCCTATCTTTCATTGAGTAGATTGAAAGAAGGATGAAGCTTATTGTAGCAATAATATAATAAGGTAATTATGACATTACCGTAAATGAGCCATTTGTCGGCAATAATAAATTGATCATCCTTTGTTAAATTTCACAAAATGTATTTTATTTATGTAGTTTGTAAAACCTATGAATATAACTGCATCCTGTGCCCTCACCCGGGCGGTCAAAACAAGGGGCGGCCGCGCAGACGTAAAATTTTAGAATAAAATTTAAAAGATATTGTACTGACCTTGTTTGATCTAATAGATGATTTCACAAGAGATACAAAAACAAAAAAATGCAGCCAGTTCTAATGGAAAAGTTCTTAGTTTCATCTGTTCCATAGTTATTTTGGCATTAGGGTAAAGTAGCCTAAAGGCGACCACACACATACAGTTTTTTCTCAAGGCAAAACTGCGCAGTTCAGGCCTTGAGGATTTCCTTAATCCGAACGGTGCCCACACACGGGCTGGGATTCTTATGGCCAAGTGCATCGTAGTCTTAATCCTGGATTAAATTTAAGACAGACTTATTTTGACACATTTATGTTGCACCGTGTATCAAAGCGCGGATTAATGTGTTAAGACCGACTTTAATTAAAGTCGCCAATTTCGAGGGCTTAAGACAGAGTTTAACGTTAAGTCTAGTCACAAATAGGTTATGTTTCATTATTTTACAAAACTTTCAGGCATTATTACGTATTTTATGCGCTTTTAGGCTTTTCCTATAGCACATTTTTTTCAATAAATGTCCAAGCCATAGGGGACAATGATTTAAAAATTAGATATTGTGTCAAGATTCTTGATAATGGTGGGTATTATCAATTAACAATAATAGCAGAATTAAAGCAATATTTAAAATGAGAGAATTTAATAATTAAATACATCCTTTACATATATATATATATATATATATATATATATATATATATATATATATATATATATATATATATATATATATATATATATATATATATATATATATATATATTTCAGGCATTATTACGTATTTTATGCGCTTTTAGGCTTTTCCTATAGCACATTTTTTTCAATAAATGTCCAAGCCATAGGGGACAGTGATTTAAAAATTAGATATTGTGTCAAGATTCTTGATAATGGTGGGTATTATCAATTAACAATAATAGCAGAATTAAAGCAATATTTAAAATGAGAGAATTTAATAATTAAATATATCCTTTACATATATATATATATATATATATATATATATATATATATATATATATATATATATATATATATATATATATATATATATATATATATATATATATATATATATATATATATATATATATATATATATATATATATATATATATATATATATATATATATATATATATATATCTGCTCTGGTCTGGTGTATACACAACTTCCTTCAGTTCCGCATTGTCAAATTTTCCTTTATTGTTGGTATCCATTGTTGCACTATGAGTCGTGGGTTGATGTTCGTGATTCGTAGGAGGAAGTTTTGTTAACAATTACTGAAATAAAGCTAAAGTGACGACTACCGTGATTTGCTATATGTTCCTTTTATAAAATGAAGATGTACCTAAATCTTAAGTACACATGTCAAGAATTGTGTGATGTTATCACTTTGTTTAGCATTTCTTTTTAAATTTACGATATAAGCCTATCTTTCATTGAGTAGATTGAAAGAAGGATGAAGCTTATTGTAGCAATAATATAATAAGGTAATTATGACATTACCGTAAATGAGCCATTTGTCGGCAATAATAAATTGATCATCCTTTGTTAAATTTCACAAAATGTATTTTATTTATGTAGTTTGTAAAACCTATGAATATAACTGCATCCTGTGCCCTCACCCGGGCGGTCAAAACAAGGGGCGGCCGCGCAGACGTAAAATTTTAGAATAAAATTTAAAAGATATTGTACTGACCTTGTTTGATCTAATAGATGATTTCACAAGAGATACAAAAACAAAAAAATGCAGCCAGTTCTAATGGAAAAGTTCTTAGTTTCATCTGTTCCATAGTTATTTTGGCATTAGGGTAAAGTAGCCTAAAGGCGACCACACACATACAGTTTTTTCTCAAGGCAAAACTGCGCAGTTCAGGCCTTGAGGATTTCCTTAATCCGAACGGTGCCCACACACGGGCTGGGATTCTTATGGCCAAGTGCATCGTAGTCTTAATCCTGGATTAAATTTAAGACAGACTTATTTTGACACATTTATGTTGCACCGTGTATCAAAGCGCGGATTAATGTGTTAAGACCGACTTTAATTAAAGTCGCCAATTTCGAGGGCTTAAGACAGAGTTTAACGTTAAGTCTAGTCACAAATAGGTTATGTTTCATTATTTTACAAAACTTTCAGGCATTATTACGTATTTTATGCGCTTTTAGGCTTTTCCTATAGCACATTTTTTTCAATAAATGTCCAAGCCATAGGGGACAATGATTTAAAAATTAGATATTGTGTCAAGATTCTTGATAATGGTGGGTATTATCAATTAACAATAATAGCAGAATTAAAGCAATATTTAAAATGAGAGAATTTAATAATTAAATACATCCTTTACATATATATATATATATATATATATATATATATATATATATATATATATATATATATATATATATATATATATATATATATATATATATATATTTCAGGCATTATTACGTATTTTATGCGCTTTTAGGCTTTTCCTATAGCACATTTTTTTCAATAAATGTCCAAGCCATAGGGGACAGTGATTTAAAAATTAGATATTGTGTCAAGATTCTTGATAATGGTGGGTATTATCAATTAACAATAATAGCAGAATTAAAGCAATATTTAAAATGAGAGAATTTAATAATTAAATATATCCTTTACATATATATATATATATATATATATATATATATATATATATATATATATATATATATATATATATATATATATATATATATATATATATATATATATATATATATATATATATATATATATATATATATATATATATATATATATATATATATATATATATATATATATATATATATATATATATATATATATATATATATATATATATATATATATATATATATATATATATATATATATATATATATATATATATATATATATATATATATATATATATATATATATATATATATATATATATATATATATATATATATATATATATATATATATATATATATATATATATATATATATATATATATATATATATATATATATATATATATATATATATATATATATATATATATATATATATATATATATATATATATATATATATATATATATATATATATATATATATATATATATATATATATATATATATATATATATATATGTATATATATATATATATATATATATATATATATATATATATATATATATATATATATATATATATATATATATATATATATATATATATATATATATATATATATATATATATATATATATATATATATATATATGACAATGCATACTCCTCTGGGTCTTTGGGCCAACGTAACATCATTTGAATTTGATAAACCATATATAGGTACATTAATTTTATTTACCATAATATAGGTACATATATAGTACCTATATATAGGTAAACCATATATAGGTACATTAATACAATTTTGGTATTAATTATAAAATTAATTAGAAAATTGTCAATTCCAGAAAAATCTCTTTACAGGAGCAGGGTCACCACTGGTCATGTATCTAGATTTATTCCTTTCATCGGCAATTTTTTGCCTTTGAATTTTTTTTTGCTTTTTAAACCGTTTTTTAGTGAATTTGCTTTTGACCTTTTTACCATATTTGGAGACTTCGTATCTGTTCCCGCGTCTACCCACGCTCTATTTTTCTCCTCAGATGCGTAATCCCATCAATCTTTATATTTTCAATTTCGTGTTCTTATTCTGCAATTAAAAATAAAAGGGTTATTTTTCTCAGGAGTAAAGTTTGAATAATAAGTTTGCTTCTTACTTTCATCTGCCATGATTTGCTGGATACATGTAGATATTAAAGTTGTATCTTTATAATGTATAATGATATTACAATCATCGACCATACAGAGAGAAGATATATTGATGCAAAATTAAATACCTGCCCTCGAATATTCAAATTGAAATTATTTTGATGTCAATTTTCACAAAATTTTTCAACAAAATAACCCAAAAGCGTCAAAAGTCACTAGGTGTTCGACTTAAAAGGCAACGTTGCCACATTTTAACTGGACTTATTTAAGTCTTTATGAATTTTTAACGGTGCATTTGAATTAAAAATAATTCTGACTTAATATTTTAAGTCGACTTAACTAAGCCCAACTTAACGTACAATCGGTGCACTCGGGCACTAAAGGTTTTTACGTCAGTTTGTGACTCGTATAGCAATGACATCTACGGACGATGATGCTTTGGCGGTAATTGGTTGGCTTATGGTGACAAAGTGTGCTAAAACTCGCTAAAAAAGAATATTAAGAAAAGTGTTTGGGTGAAGGAATGGCTAATGAAGAGAAGCAAATAGGTACTCCCATATAAATCTCCTTTCCGAGCTAAAGGGTTTTCCGAAGGATTGACACAACTATTTGAGAATGGACGAGCAAAGCTATTTACATTTATTATATGACTAAATGACTTCAAAGAGTCCTTAACTTTTTTATTTTCTTTTCTGTAGGCGCTTCTTAGGTTATTTATTTTTCTAATGGCAGCATCTTTTGTAGCATTCGGGTCAATCTCTTTCAGTTTTTCTGTCAATTTTCCGTATCCGGCATCTTTCTTATTTCTGTCGTGGTATTCCTTACACTTTGTTTGCCAAAGGCAAGGCTTACTTTCGTATGAAGTCTTCTACAAATTGACTTGTTATATTTAAGATACTACCAGACTTACGATACTAGACTTACGATACTACGATACGTAGACTTACGATACTACCACACACATCGAGATTGGCCTGTTCAGACAGGCCTGTACAGTTATTCACAATGGTTTTTCGAATAGGATTTTGTGGACTGTACAGTCTACCAGCAGCCTCAAGGTCTTCACCACACACCTTGAAGAAATTCTCAAGGTTTGGACTGTGCAGTCCAAACCTTGAGGAAAAACCGTATGTGTGTGGCTACCTTAAGAGTACGCTCCCGCCCAAGAGTCCGCAACTACTACATTTAATAATAAAAATGTATAGGTAAAACACGGGCTGACATCTATTATCAAACTTTCTAGGTATACGAGGCGCCATCTGTTTGGTTGACCCTCAACCAGCAGTTTCACGTCTCAGTAATAATTTCGGTGGTCATTAAGTTTACGCGCCACAAAAAGACTAATTGTTATGGTGTTTAAATTATATTTGCACTGGTAAGTAAGCAATACAGTGTCTTTCTAAGCGTCTTGTAGGAAAAAAAAGCACGTTTTCTATCCATATTAACGTATTTTCTTCCAATTATTTGCAACAGCTTCATATATTTTAAGTTAGATGTCTCGGAAGTATTCATTTCTCAAGAGTACGCAAGCTTTTATTCCTAAACGTGCGCCCTGCGTACTCTTGGGAAATATTGCCAAATGTTTTTTTAAATCCTTTAATAGGTAGGAAAAGGGTTTAGAATTTCTCTTTTTCTTTCAGAAAATGAGCAATTATTACAAAAGGAAGGCTAATGTCTAATAGGAAACTAATTTTTATTTAATAGCCAGAGAAGTGAACATTAATAAGGCGACTCTCCGAAAACGTTTAAAATTTGGAACGATACCAGAATCACTGGGAAGGTTTAAAAGCGTTTTTAGTCGAGAAAGGGAAGCGCAGTTAGCGGAATATGTAAGAGAAATGGATCAAAGGTTTTATGGGCTAACTAAAAAAGACCTTCGGCGGTTTGCGTTTGAATACGCGACCAATAACAAGCTTGCCCGTTCATTTAATTCCAATAAAAAAACTGCCGGCGGCAAATGGCTAAGAAACTTTTGCATAAGACAAAAAATGAGTCTACGTCAGCCAGAAAAATGCTCTATGGGGAGAACCATGGGATTTAATCGGCCACAAGTTGAAACATTTTTTAAAAACCTAAAATCCTTAATAAAACTCTCCTCCAAGCCGTGACGAGACCGGCTTGAGCACGGTGCCAAATAAATTACCCAAAATTATTACCAAAAAAGGGAAAAGGGAAAAAGCTGGTTGGTTACTAAGTGGTTACTAAGTAAAAGTTAGCCGGCGGAGATTATATACCTCCTGCATTAATTTTTCCCAGAAAAAGAGTACGAGAAGACCTTTACAAAGATGCCCCTAGTGGAACCCTAAAAAGGTATCGGACTCCGGATTTATTAATTCTGATCTATTTTTTGTATAGATTCAACATTTTAAAAAGCAAAGCCCAGTCAAGAAGAACCCATCCTGTTGTTGTTTGATAATCACGTTTCCCATCGCACTCTTAACGTAGTGAACTACTGTCGTGATAATTATATACACCTATTGTCACTTCCTCCCCATTCCAGTCGTCACCTCCAACCCCTGGATAAAGGATTTTTTGGCCCACTCAAGTCTGCCTATTCTCAGTTATGTGACAATTGGCTTGTTTCTAATCCGGGAAAGGTAATAACGCATGGCCTATTATAAGGTTGCCAATATAGAAAAGGTAATACATTCATTTTCGTCCACTGGAATTTATCCCTACAGCTCGGATATTTTTGCGGACGAGGATTTTGCTCCTTCGCCTGTAAGTGATAGGACAAATGAAGAATATGAGAAACTCCTGGACAAAGAAAATGAACCGCCAGTTAATAAAGCAGACAAAGAAGTGCCTGTCGGTTCTCCTTCAACAGCAACAAACAACACTATAATAATCGAAAGAATTGATCAAACACTTAGTGTTCCGGCAGCAATTGAGATTATTGAAAAACCCGTCACAGTCAACATGGATCAAGTACAACATCATGGACCTTAAAACCATTTTACTTCAACGACGACGATAAAAATAAAAACGTTATCAGTGATTAGGTATGTCAGGTTCTGCAGATAGTCAGTCTTCTTCCGTTGTATCTCCGTACCAAATTAAACGTTTGCCAAAAATGGAATTTACTGGCACACGAAAGTGGAAGGCACAAAAGTCTGAAATTCTCACAGAAATAGCAACACGAAACTAATGAGACAATTAAAATGTTCATATTTATTTTGCATTTACGGTTTTTTAGATTATCTATGCAAAAATAAAGAAATAATAAAATTTTGCTTTTATCACATCTACAAATATAATCACTGTGCCATTATCAGGAATCAGGATAACAGGACGATATAACAAGAAGGTTAATAAATCTTGTTTATTTAAGCAATTAGCTACCGTCTTAATTAAATATTTAATTTACATATAAATAGGTAGGTAGTAAAATATTTGTATAGCCACAAATTATGTAATATCAAATTAGAACGTTATATATCTAATAATCTAAATATATCTAATTATACTCATACAGATTCGGGAAGTTCAAGTCTTGGGTGGACGGTTCTGTGGGATAGTAGTAGAAAACAGAAACGCCAAAATAATGTACTGGAAAGAAATATATTTATTCTGTCATTTTACCACTATGGTCGCTGTATGATATACGTTTACTTTTCGTTCTATTCGGCGTTTTCCCTATGACATACTTGCTTCAACTCATTATCAGACAGAAATTTTCAATTACATCAATAGACTGTCGATAAATAAAAGAACACGCCCATGTTTTGCTCCGGACTGGTAGAATACACGCATAGGTCGTAGGTGTGGCTCGGCGCGGGTGGGATGCACGAGTAGACCGCGTGTTGGAGGGATGCCACTAAACTAATAGAAAAAGGATGGTAGGAAGGATAATATATCGTTTTCTTTCCAGTACCGTATTTTGCCATATCGCTTCGGAGATTAGCCTGAACAAACAGATACATAGATAGGCAGACACAAAATTTAAAAATAATTGTTTTTTTGTGTTATAAATACCTACCGTATATACTTTCATATGCATTTAGTAAAAATTCACAGATCTCGCAATCCTTGCAAACATCGGAGGGTGTGGAAAACAAACAGCATACAAGTAAAATAATATAAAACGAACATAATTTGGTATGGTTAAATGGTTTATTATATAAAAAATTCACAGATCTTGCATCTTACGCAAGTATCACAGGCGTATTGAAAATACCAGACACAACTGGTAAAAATTTCTCAAGTAAATTGAATAAAAATAAAACGCAGTTACGATTTTTTGTTCGTTTGACCCTGAACGTCTTGTCGTTTTAAACGGGTTATCTTACATGTGATATTCAGTCAGGTTTGCGATTCCTTAGCCGTGCATAAAACAAATATGTTTTCGATATAAGATAGTAAGTTGACCGTACCTGCCGCGTACCGAGAACGTTGATGCCGTTGCGATGAATTTGGCCCGTCTTATTTTTGAAAACCATTTACCGCAGGGATATCATCTAAGTGACCATTATCCAGTTACGCAAACAGGCAAAAACCCACATCGGTGGATAGCAGAATACCGCCGTGTGGATAACATATATCGACAAGATGGTGACTATCTCATAGATGTGAGATTGGCGTTTAAGCAGCATTGTCCACCATGAAGTGAGATTTCACAAGTGTTGGTGTCTGATATTCCTAATCAGCATTTTATACAAATACAAATTTTGGTGAACTGTAGATGCCAAAAATTCCGAGACGAAGAAGAGGACTATTATTCGCAATCGACTTTTCGCGGCATTGCCATTTCGTTCAATGTGAAACGCCCCGTATATGGGCGTTTATGAGAAAATTTACTAACCAAAGTTTACTTATTTTTGGGTTTTACAAAAATGCCATATTAACTAAAATATCTACGAATCATTAGAGTCCATTCCGCTTTGTCAGTTTCACAATAAAACTTCAGGTTTATAAAAATACATAAAATTGCAGTCTCCGAATATTCTATACAATTTTATGCCTGTATTAGCAAGAGCTTTTTAACGCAGTTTTTATGCGACGGCCCTATTAACTAAATTACGTTATTCTAAAGAAACGAGGGTAACTTTCGAGATCGGAATGCTCCACCCAACACATGGCCCATGTTCACGTGTCCACAACTAGCATCGGCGCAATATATGCCTTTACGGTAACATATTGGCAAAGGGCTTGCTAACGCCGTTTTCGTGCAACGTACGTGTTATCTAAATTACGTTATTCTAAACAAACGAGAGTAGCGTTGTGGATCGGAATGTATAATATAAACAAATTGTTCGCATTCCCATGGGAAACCAGCCAGCGTTAGGGCACTACGTCACGACAAATTTCGTATAAAAGGGCGAACGCGATCTACAATCGGGGAGAGTTGTCGAGCACCCAGCCAGGATTCAAGGACCTCATCAGGCCCAGTCTAGTGTGGCCGAACTGTTCACAGTTGTCCAATCTGCATTCATTCAGGACCCCTAAAGGTTCAGGTGTATTGCGAAAGCATTGTCTGCCAGTCGGTTCGCATTCAAAGACCCCACCAGATCCAGTCTAGCTTTAGCCAACTGCTCGCAGCGCACCATCACCAACGAGAATCTGCATCCATTCAGGACCCCTCCAGGTTCGGATGGTTTGCAGAGGCGCCGTCAACCAGCCGGTTAGCATTCAAGATCCTTAAAAACCACAACTCTATGTTCTCGTCTACGTTACCGGACCTGATTTTTCTGTGTTACTTGAAGCTTAGTATAATTAAGTTTCATCATATAACAGTAAATTTCTGTTATTAGCAGTTTATCATGTACGAGGGAATCAGTGTGAATAAGTCCTTCTAATGCCCTGATTGATCTGGGTAATGGGTTGTGCAAAACAAACGCCTTGTTTATAACGCCTTTAATATAATTGCCATTCGCTCTCCTGCCCTGCTGCAAGGGTCGGTAAGCGCAATAAGCTACCTGCTTAGGGTGTTTATCGACACTTGCGGTAGCATCTGGATCACCAGACGTTGCACAGGATAAGATTTGACACGTGCCTCTTCGCTTCATATGTTTCGGTATTTGCCGATGGCCATGCACACCAGTGGTTGTTTTATTATTCGTGAATCTTTCCCACTTAAAGGTTATCGACGCCCCGGAGATGGGGAGCGTTTTGGACCACAAGGTTCACGCAGGTAATCGCACAGGTTTTGTATTGGCCATGATTACAGAATATACAGGGAAGTTTTTCCCCAGGCATATGTAAAATTTTACTTGTGTCGTGTTTATATTGGATAAGATTTGACAGGTGTCATTTCCTTCATTATATTCAGTATATACCTATGTCAGATGCACACCTTGTATGTTGTCTAGCAACTGAAGAACCGACGTGCTAAATCTACAAAAGATACTGACGTCTTGTTACGTCCCTGCGAGCCCTGCAACGATTGGTGCCCCCAGTGGAGCGCTCAGCCCTGGGGATATCTTCAGATATTCAACAGTTGTGGGACAATAATACAAGTTCTGTATTAACTATGGTATTGAACAGTATACAGGAAAAAATCCCTGGGCACCTTGAAGTTTTACCTATACTAACTAGGTTTCGGTAACCTCTGCGTGGTCACAATCACATAATTTTGTTGATTGCCTACGCTAATATCAGAATGGCGATTGCCATAAATAATGACTGTACGTCATTGTTTATTTGTACGATTCATTATCTAGAAGTAAATGGTACCAAGGTATCTCCATGTCTGCTTCCCTCACCTACAAGTAGTGTATCATGCTTTGTGTTAGCCATGTTAACTACAAATTATGCAGTAACTTTATATGAGGCGTGTCTGGCGAATTTTTTCAAAAAATTTAGAAAATTTTTTTAGAATTTCTTCAAAAAATTTTGAAAAAATTTAAAAAAAAAATTGCTTCTGGGTCTTGTTTCCAGGATACAAAATTCTAGTCTAATTCTGTAGTTAAAAGAACTATAATGACGAGAACGGGGAGACGTCAAAATGACGAGCAAAAGTCAGCAAAATTTTTTGTTTTTCAAAAAATTTTGAAAAAATTTTTAGAATTTTTTTAAAAAATTTTGAAAAAATTTTTAGAATTTTTTCAAAAAATTAAAAAAAAAATGCTTCTGAGTCTTGTTTCCAGGATACAAAATTATATTCTAATTCTGTAATTAAAAGAACTACAAGAGAGACGTCAAAATGACGAGAAAAAGTCACAGCCAAATTTTTAGAAATTTTTCAAAAAATTTAGAAAAATTTTTTTGAATTTTTTGAAAAAATTCAAAAAATTTTTACTTTTTCTCGTCATTTTGACGTCTCTTGTGGTTCTTTTAACTACAGAATTAGAATAGAATTTTATATCCTGCAAACAAGACCCAGAAGCATTTTTTTTTTCAACATTTTTTGAAAACATTCTAAAAAATTTGGCTGTGGTGTGCTTTATGTTTTAAATTTTGAAATGTCTCAAACTTAACATAACATTAATTATTGTAGACAAATAAGAAATAAGTAAACGAAAGGGAGGAAAAATGATCGTCGATAATATGACGTCAAGTTGATGTCAAAATCATGACGTCCTAAGGATTAGTAACGTTAGATTAAAAAGGTACGTCTCAATGACGAGAAAAAAGTGACGTTTTAAAGACGACATAGAAATGACGTCCTATGTTCGGCCTCATATTGGTCACTTGACGTCTTAGACCTAAAATCACCTTAAAGGAACGTAATAATGACGTCACCATGCTGCTTGGGTATGTTAAGCTTCTGAAAATTATGGTTGTAATATAATGTGCTGTATGCTTTTTATGCATTTCCTATTGGGTAGGTAGACAGTTTTAGTTGATATGGATCATAAATATGATTATCGTACATCTTACCTTTATACCTATGTCATGTTCACATGGTTCGATGTTTCCAAAGTTATGCCTTAGTGATTTCTTTATTTCGTTATAAAGCTTAACCATGTTCTCGATTCATTTTCTTCACTGTACTATTTTTCCATTTTCCGTTCCCATTAGGTATCCAAAGTTTAACCATATTTTGATTTAAGGATAGTTTCCATTTTTCTACTAGTGTCCAATTAGGTTAGTTCAGTACGATTTACATATTTTTGTGCAATTACATGTTTTAATTTATTATTAAACTTTGCACTCTTTGTCGTTATAAGCAACTAATATTAATAAATTTAATTAGTAGCTTATATCACGAATAGTAATATTGTGTACCAGTCAGACTGTCTTTTGCGTCAGATAGCTCGTAATTTATTGTTAATTGTTAACGTGGACAGTTTTTAAGACGTTACTCTGTCCTTTGTACTTTCCTTGTTCTGGATAGGTAAATATTTAAATGAGTAAGAACTTGTTGTACTAGCATTGTTATTTTAATTTATTGCATATGTTTCTGTTATTTTTAGAGAATTATAACAAAGAACAAAGCTAGACTGAAAGCGATATATGACATTTCGGAAAATATTAATCTGTTCTGTCCAGTTCAGAATAATAGTATAATCTAGATATAAAAAGAAAAGTTATAGCATAAAATTAAGTCTTCATTCAATTATCTACGATCCTTGTAGAAGTTTTACACGTTCGGTAAACAGAAATATTTCTTCAGTAATTCCAGTGCTTAGGTTCACTATTTTTTGCAATGGCTACCAATAAAAACAGATTTGTGTATTTTGCTGCTGCATCAGGTAGGAAACTATATACCTCGTAATAATACACTCAGTTCCAAAAAAAGTGACGCACCTAATTTTGGTTGTAACTTTGAAACCTTGTTATTTCTGAAAGTATGGACCGGTTTTTGATTTCTTTTTTTTTTGTTGGTAGGTAATTATCTTGTCTTTCAAAAAAAATTCAAGAAGTGAAAAATTTTGCAGAGCCTCCTAGATGGTAGTGGAAATTCTCGAACCATGTTTTTTTCTTAGTTTTTAACTCACCCGTGTGTTAATCAAGTAATTTTATCGAAAATGGTTACACTCTATATGAAAGGCGCCTCTTTTACGAGCATTCTGTTTTTTTATTCACTGATCTATCTCTAAAATTGTCCAAATTACAGCTTTGTTGCCAAAACTCTTTTATCCCACACATTAAATTTATTGTAGGATCACATTGTCTATGAAAAAACAATTACCGTTGTCAAAGCAAATACTCACTATTTCACTCTATTGTTGTGTCATCCAGTGTCAGTAAAAAAGTTTTAGAGACTGTTACGTAAAATGCCTCAAATAAACTCTGAACAAGTAGCAAGATTAGTTGCATTAGTAAACGATGGACGTAGTTAACGTTACGCCGCTCCTGCAGTGGGAGTTCTTGAAGCGACTGCTCGTAGAGCGATCCGCAAGTACGAACAAACAGGAAACTGCTCGGAGGGTGGGTTCTGGTTGCCCTCGAAAAACTTTTCCAAGATTATCGCTTCCTGAGATTACGGATTTTACGAAATCGATCAAATACTGCGGTAAATGTTCAGCAAGATCTTCGCCAAATTCGTGGTGTTGCAGTAAGTAAGCAGACGGTATGTAGACGCACGACTCTTAGAAGTTAATTTAAAAGCTAGGAGACCTGCAAGAGGTCCTAAATTATTGCCTGTACATCGTGCTGCTCGAAAAAATTTCGTTGAAAATTATGGACAATGGAATATTCATGAATGGTCGAATATATTGTTTACAGATGAATCAAGGTTTTGTCTTAACATAGTGGATGGAAGAAGAAGAAGAGTGTGGATAAGGAAAGTCAGAGCTTGATAACAGAATGCGAAAGTTTTAGTGGTGGCTCGGTTATGGTGTGGGGAGGGATATCAACAAATGAAAAGACACCCCTTCATGTTTTTCTACCGAGACAGTCGGTGACATCCCGAATCTACATTGACATTTTACAGCAGAACCTCATGCACAGTTGGTGGGTAATAATTTTATATTTATGCAGGATAATGCCCGACCACATACCGCGGCAATAGTGCAAAATTTCTTAGAAGCTACGAGTATCAGTACATTACAATGGCCTGCGAGAAGCCCCGTTATGAACCATATAGAACATTTGTGGGATGAATTAGGGAAAAGGGTACGTTCTGGCGAGAGACCAATGGAAAGTCTTGCTGAAATGGCAATTGCATTAGTGGAAGAATGGGATAGTATACCAATGGAAACGATAGGAAACCTAATTTCCAGTATGCGGCGTAGACTAGAAACTTTCAGAGTTGCCATCAGGGGTGGCAATACACGGTATTAAGCAGTTAAAAAAATGTTTTTCTTAAAATTCGTATTCCGAGGTTTCCCACTACCATCTAGGAGGCTTTGAAAAAATTTGACCTCTTTATTTTTTTTTAAAGACAAGATAATTACCTACCAACCAAAAAAAAATAAATCAAAATTAAGCGCGTCACTTTTTTTGGAACTGAATGTATATATCAACCACCTGCTAATAACTAAATAAACTAAATATCCTCATTATTGATGAATGATGAATTTGATAACCTTTAACGCTATGTAATTTTAATTTCATATCTTTTTGTTTCAAGTAAACTTGATGACAATGGTGTGCTCCATAGGCTACTCTTGGACATCCCCGTCTCTTCCCAAATTAAACAGCAACGATCCTGAATATAATCCTTTACCTCGGCCTACTACCGTCTTGGAGGATTCCTGGATCACTTCACTCCAAAGCTTAGGAGCTGCCGTCTGTCCATTGCTTATTGGCATTGCCGCCAATAAATATGGTAGAAAGAATACCTTACTGGTGTTTTCTTTACCAATGATGACCTCAAACATAATTTTAATATTCGCTAATGCCGTTTGGCATTTTTATGTCGCTCGATTCCTGATCGGAATAGGCACCGGATGTGTGTTTTCAATAGTTCCTTTGTATGTAGCGGAAATCTCCGGCGTGGAAAACAGAGGCTTTACAAGTATGTTTTTGGGACTCATGATGACGTCCGAGCAGCTCTTCATATATATTATTGGGCCGTATATTTCCATAAGGACTCTTGCGATTATATCGTTGATACCTTCAGTGCTTTTTTTGTTTATTTTTGGCATTTTCGTGCCGGAGAGTCCATATTACTTTATTCTTGTAAATAAGGAAGAAGAAGCTGAAAAGTCATTAGCAAAATTACGACGTAAATCGAGAAGCTATGTACAGAAAGAACTTATAGATATTATCAAAAGTGTAGAGGCTTCGAAGACTGAAAGTACCTCTTTGATAGAATTACTGAAATCGAAAGTTGTGATTAAGTGTTTATATATAACTGTTGGTTTGATGTTCTTCCAACAATTTTCCGGTATATTAGCCATTATACCATACCTGCAAACAATTTTTGATGCTACTAACAGCTCTATACCAGGTGAGATAGCTGTAATGATAGTCGGTTTAGTACAATTTATTACAGTCGCAATAACATCAGGAATTGTTGATCGAGTTGACAGGAAAAAATTGTTACTGACATCTAATATTGGAATTTTAATATCCTTAGTCTTATTGGGTGCATATTTCTATTTGCAAGATAATAATTACAATGTTGAGTCACTATTTTGGCTGCCAATAGCGAGCCTAATCTTGTATATAATATCTTTTAATTGTGGTACTGGTCCGTTGCCATGGACGATAGCAGGCGAAATATTTCCAGCTAATCTTAAAACGTACCTAAATGGAATTGCTACGTTTTCTAATATTACCTTTGGTTTCCTGATATCAATGTTTTTCCCAACGCTCTCAGTGGTTCTGGGAATGGCTTGTTCAATGTGGATGTTTGCCGGATTCACAACTGTTTCTCTTATATTTATTGTTTATTATTTGCCGGAAACAAGAGGAAGGACTTTTGTTGAGATTCAGTGTTTGTTGAAAGAAGGAAGGATATAACATATAAGTAAATTATTTTAAGGTTATAATTATAATTGTTTATATATATATATATATATATATATATATATATATATATATATATATATATATATATATATATATATATATATATATATATATATATATATTTTGTGAAAAGTAATCTTGGGTTTGTAGCATTTCATTACATAGAAATAAGCAACTAGACGAATAAGAAAGAAAACACACATACCAGTACTATATCTGGACACACATACGGAAATGAATCACTATGCAT
>CAXKVY010005938.1:0-23809 GCA_964058915.1 Tetropium fuscum
GAGAAAACAGCAGTGCTTAAATTTTTTAGTTAGCAGTCCAAGAACTAAACCTGAAGATAACAGTCTATGCAATTTCCAGGTGACTAATTCACCTACGACAAAGAATCCATTGTCACATTTTCGATTTGTATAATTTCCGACACAAAATAATTAAATATAGTTAAAAATTTGTTTTGTAAAACAAAAAAAAACATTGATTTTAAATGAGAGTGAACCAAATTTTTGGAGATAGGCAGATATCTACATTAATTTGCTTATATGTTGAAAGGATTATAGCATCCATTATTAATATACCAAAACAATGCCTAGGTTTAGACTTATTCCACATTACTTCAGGAAACATCTCCTGGTGGCTGCAATGTGAAATAATACAGCACAAACATAAATACGTGATTCATTGATCCCCTCTAATGGATTAAATGATGATACTATTATTCCCATGTATGATTTAGAGTTTCAGTAGTGGCTCATTCATCTTTATAAATACGTGATCGACAAATAAACACAATATAAATTTGTATAGACAGGCCTTCACCGATACTATGTACCGCATCAATTGTAAGCTGAAAAACTGTTGAAAATACCTAAATACGTATATATACAATACAAACTTGTGTTTGTGAAAAATGTGTTTTAATATTATAAATATACAATACAAATAAATGTGAATTGCCCTGTTTACAATTTGCTTTAAAGAGTGTTTAATTGAGTTTGCCAAAATTTAGTTGTTTAAAAAGCAAAACATATTAGAATATATTAATTAGATATTTTAGATATCCCTTAATAGAAATCTATGTATGTATAGATAAAAATATAGCGAAGTTTCTTTTTGGTTCAATTCTAATATATTTTTTTTAATTCCGGTTTTAGAACATCAAAAACTGCCACGGAAAGCTACACAACTTGAGTAAAGTACCTTGAAACTTTCAGACATCTGCTACTTTACCCTAGGGCTAGGCAAAAGTTGGAAAACTGGAACCAATGCATATGGCAGGAAGGCTAACTTTTAGTAATATATATCGTCGTGTTCCTTTAAAACAGGAAACATTATACGTTTTACTTTGAACTTATTAAAATAGTTTAAAGAGTTTAGGTTAATTTACTTCGAGAAATATATTCTCAAATACTAATTTAGAAAATTCTATGTGAACTTTTTATCGTATTCAATGATGTACATACATAGTACATGTAGCTATAGTGTTTTCGTTTGATACACAAACTAGAGCAAAAAATTGTGCGGCACTTTACAAAGAAAACCCATACCAATTACTACAGAAATAAATCTGCGGTAAATCACATCACTATAAAATACAAAAGGATATTTAGTGTAAAATTGTATACCGCCACAATTTCTTGTGAATAGAACTAGGGTCTCCAGTCCGCGGCTTATCAGATTGGTCGCTATCTCTCTTCAACTTATATAAATCCCATTTCCCGCTCTCTTAGAAGACACCTGCATGAACAAGCCGGCGATTTACTGGCTTTACTGGTCAGTGGCGTATCATCATGCGCAACCAAGGTGAAGTGATTTCAAAAGATGTCTTATTATGTCATATTCATACATGTGCAAAAAAAATATTTAGTTTTGAATGTATTTAAAATATATTGAAAAATAAAAAAGAAATAAAATTGCTATAGCCCAGCAAGGACCACGGGGAGGTAAGAGCGCCTCTTGTCAGGATAAAACGTGGTTAGGTTACTTATTATTAGTATAGGTGAGACTGTTAGTAAAATTAATACCAATTTGCGGAATATGTTATTATTTGCACATATAGTTCTCACACTTATTAGTAGCACTCTTCACAGAAACTCATCCGAAATTCATATCACTATTCACTATCTGAAAATAAGTCACTTTCACTACTACTGTCTTCATTTACATTTATTATGACTGGTTTAATGGGAGTATCCGGAGTATATATCATAATATCGAGATCCCACATTCTTGATTCCATCTTCTTCAGATGGTCTATGTATTTCATCCAGTTGGCCGCATTTACTTCTTTGATTGCACCATTGAGATGATTTTTCGTATCAGCTAACTTAAATGTTGTATTTTCTCTAGCAACTTTCCTTTTTATTTGCGCCCAACTAAGCTCAATTGGGTTCAGTTCGCAGTGATATGGAGGCAATCGAATTACCTCCATTATATAACAGATCCAGGTTGTAATTTGTTCCCAGAATTCCTTTGAACCAATCCTCGAAAACGGTGGAATTCATGTCTTCATGGTAATCGCCTATTTTCTTGGATTCGAAGGTTAAAATACCGTCATTTACAAAACCACATTCACTACCAATATGTACTATTATTAAACGACGTCATTTTCCAGTGGGTATAATCAAGTCTGTAGACCATCCTTCCATGAATGCCTGACGAGAGCTCTCTCCATTCTTATCTTGCCACATTTTTGACACACCGTATTCTTCATGTTTCATGCAAATAAAAAATTAGCTTTCCTTCGTCGCGAGCCTTTTTAACCATTCTTATATAATTTCTTCGCCATGTAATAATTTCATCTCTTTCTATCAACATACTTTTTCTATCTACTCTCCCATAATTAAGATTAATTTCCTTTAAAGTTTACCATAATTTGGCCTGTCTCCCATATGGGGAATATCACTGTCTACCAACACCAGTATACCCAATGCATTTACTTACTAAACTCTCCTTTGTTTTCATTGGATGATCCTTCTCCAATGCAACAAATACCTTGGCTACCATGCTCCTCTCCTAAAATTGAGATGAGATGAGATTTTCAGGGCTTTGCCTTTTTACTCCTCGATGTGTCTAGTTCTTCAATTGCACTACTCTGTATAAAATCACTATAACTTATAAACACTATACACTATATTCTATAAATACCATAATACACTAACACTATATAAAATATTAACTATAATCAATGATTTTACAAACACTAGACACAATTATTAGAAAAACACTCGAGCACGCATTTTACACTTCACGTACACGTTCGATGTCGCGTTGTAAACACCTACCTAATACGGTCAAAGACACAATAACTCATAGAACCACCCTATATATGTCTTTCAGGCGATGCCAATAGATTAATCGTTTCGTCGGAAAAAATAAAAACAAATACACTTGCAGTTCGCATCCATTTGCAAGTTGTTTTTGATATATTATAAATTAAATTGAGTGAACATTATTGTTTTTATATTTTATTTCCTATAAGCATAATTGCGCGCGCCACCGAGCACCACATTCCATTACTTTGCATATCAAATGAAAGCACTTTAATCATATATACAGGGGAAATACGTTGTGAACCATTGCATGAAAATTTGCAATAATTGTCTTTTTCCATGTCGATTAAACTACCGCTTTCCGATTGATCTAGAGTTGAATTGATTTGTTGGAATTGATTCGGAAGTAAAAGCACGCCCTGCTCACTTTGAGAGTAGTTCAAGATGGAACTATTAATTATAACAGTCTAAATTTTACACTGTACTGTGATAAGTAGAATGAACTACATTAGAGACCGGACATGCTGGCTCCGAAATATTCAGTACAATAAAAAATATCTTCAATCAAACAAAGTAGGTAGTAGGTTTATAACTGTTTGTATTTCTACTTACATTTATTTAAATTGCGTTTAGTCAAGCAGAATTAATAGTTGGATTCAAAGTTCAATTATTATTTTTATTTATACACCCAGGTCCAAAAAAAGTGGCGCATCCGCATTTTTTTAATTTTCAAGTTAAAGGTCTTCGGTCTTCTAAATTGTATACTGGTACACCCGTTAATGAAAGCTTTGTTTTGTGTGTAGCTTCAATCACTGCGTATCACGATAAAGGGTACAATTTTTAAGGTACAATTGCGCATATACAAATAAATAAACTTGAAGTGTCTGTTGATAATGTCACAAAAACAGCTTTTTACTAATTGAATATGAAAGTATACACGCTATTTATAACATCAACAATTTTCTCAATTTTTGTATGACTGTCTTTCCGTCTGTTTGTTGCCGATAATCTCCGAAACGGCTGGATCGATTTTGATGGACTTTCACGCGCCAATATTCTAGGCTAAAGATGTGACCTCGATGGGAGGGGGCCGAGCGGTACCATCGCTCTTTACCCGTAATATCAATGTAGGCCGAGACCCCCTCGTGGAAATGCGCGACATATCCCTTTGTCGCGCATTTCCCGTGACCCTCCCCACCAATGTGATCAGTGTCACATGAAGTTACGCAGCCTCGCCTGGTCCTGGCTTATGGGCCCCACCGGCAGAGCCTTGCTTCTGGCGCTCTTGTCTTTCTTCGCCGGTGTGTATTACCCCCGGGGGTGTGGTATCGGGTGTTTGAGGGATCCTTCCTGCCTCTATGGGAGGATGAGCATTTTAGCTCAGGATGGCGGAGCTCGCGAGATAATCAGCTATCAGCTCGCTGGCTCCGTCATTTGGGAAAGCTGTGTGGTTTGGTAAGGCAGTCGGCCTCACCGTCCAGTGGATAGGGATGTTTTAGTGACTTCTCGAGCAGTTTTCTTTGGTCCTGTGCTTTTCTTCGGTGTCGTCTAAACCCTTCACGCATCAATCGTGCTGAAACATAAGATCGTGATTATATTATACTTACCCGTTGTCCAGGATCTGGGTATTTGGCCGCTTGTAAGGTCCGGCTTCCTCTGACTTTAACTGACAGATAGCTGATAATATAAAGCGTAGCTTAGGCTACTTTTATTTTAGAAAAAGAATTAGGGTTCCGCACAAAATTATTCCGCATATTATTATTAATCTATATTATTCAATATCTATATTATTAATATAAAATCCATGAAATTGTGAACAAAATCCGATTCAAATGCGGAAGTATACATGCAATATAAACACTAATAAATAATAAATTATTAACATAAATCTTCCGAGCATTATTACTTGCTTTCAGTAATAATATCCAGTAATCTGCAGTAATAAGCTTCCATTATCTCCGAGTATCCAGTATCTTCGACTAAATTCGCAAATCAGGACCGCGCGCATCCCACTCGCACACCACCTCACACCGCTCCCACACCACCTCACACCGCTCCCCCCCCCCCCAATACTTAATAGCACAAAGGCTGCCTATCGCGTGGGCTATTACGGTTGTATCTCAACCTTTCCTTCTCTTTAATTTAAATTGTTTCGTTACATTTTCACTGTTTTAGAGCCGTGATACCTTTAGGTAATAATTAAGAGTCAATGTTTAATGTCGTTTGGATGTCTAGGTATTTCTTTAGGAGGAATACAGATTTATTAACTTATCGTAAATTCTGTGAACTGAAATTTTTTTTTTGAAAATTCGCGCGGACGAAATTGCGGGTAACAGCTAGTGAAACAATAAAATGCCTTGAACGAATTAGTTCCTATTTTTTTCGACATAGTATTATATTATCATATTATTACATCACATTACATTACATTATATCACATTACATTATATTAAAATACATTACATTACATTACGTTACGTTACATTACATTACATTACTGTACATTATATTATATTATATTACTTCATATTATATTATATTATATTATTGTATTAACAATTATTAATTATCGAAATAGTATAAGTTTAATTAACAAAATTGTATGTTCTGATTGGTTAAAGATCATAGGTAGAAAATTATCATATTAATAGAGCAATATAACAATAGTATAACCAAAACTAAAACAGATTCTTACCTGTGATGTTAATATACATTATTTTATCAAGCTGTTATTAATTTAAAAAAAAGTATTTCTCGTTCAATAATAGTTATTTATTCTAGTTGTTCTATATGCAATCTTACATTTTTCAGGCAATAACAACAAATCAGAAGATAACCACTCTGCATTACTTGAAGAAGTGCAAAAATTTCGAGTTTTAGCCTTAACGCGCATTGAAGAAAATGTGGATGAAAATGAATATCAGATACATAAAATAGGCCGTCGTCCAAGCATTAAAGTGGATAATTGGGATTTCATCTACACAGAGGCAGTTTCAAGTCCACAGGTAAAATATATTTCACAAAATTAAATTAAATATAATTTTTGTTGAACAATATGAATTATGCAAGAATATCTTATATGTGTCAGTTTCGCGATACTGCAGGTACGTAAGAAATGTAATTTGTAAATAGGTTTTCATCATTCAACCGAAATCGAAACAATTTCCTGACACTTTTATACTTTCATCAAATAGCAGGTTAAGGCTAACACAGACTTATTGGCTGATACATTACATCACCACATATTTTCTGTACCAACCTTATTTAGTATTTTACATCTGAGGGTCACGACTTATATCCATGAAGCTTCTTTCTTTGTTCATTTAATTTGTCGTTTGTTCATTTTAGAAAATTTCGGAAAATATATACTTTAATATCACGAGTCATCACATCCGATACTTATACAACAAAGTCAAGAACCATATTATTATAACAGAGAGAACGGTCACATCCCATATAACTGTGTTCGCTCAACGCGCGTAGCATAGTGTTATTCTTGACGTGTGGAACGGGTGTTTAACTATTCTTGTTACCTTCCTGCCTTTTATTTGATTATATGTTTCTCTCTTATTGCCTGTTCAACGTATCTGGTATTAGTTTGTTAGATTAATAAAAGCCACAAAGTGCATGTTATTGCAAGAAGCAGGGTTAACTGTTTTAATAGTACAAAGCTATAACTCTTTTCCCTGGCAACAAAATGGTTTTAATATAGGTTCAATTCTGACTCAAAATTTCTTATAACAAAATTGTTTGCAAAAGAGTTTGCAAAATTAGTTTTGACGATTCTTGATATTTTAAGAGGTGATTATTGAGATAATATTACCCTCTAGAGTATATTCAACAGCAATAAAAGTAGACAATAAAAGTTTGCCCAAGCTAGCTCAGCTTTATTTAAAAAAAAAAACAAATAAAATTAGTAAGGTCGGTGGATACCGAAGTCACTAATTACCTGTGGACGCCACTGACCGTTACGCAACCAAGTCATATGGTTCCCAACTATACTGGTTATTGAACCTACTCTCGGCACTTTCAGTAATTTTGGTGAAAAAGAAATAAAAAAGTATACTAATATTTAATTTTATTTTCACTGTTTAATCGTAATGTACATAACACTTAAATATGATTTAAAATTGCAGGTAACTCAAATTCCGTATGAGTCCAATTACGTTAGAAACTAAAATTGTAGCTACATTTAAGTCGTCCAAAGTGGCATACAAAAGTATGTATAAATTAAATTGCCTATGAATTAAATTGCATATCTGTATGAATCAAATTGCTTATGTATATGAATCAAATTTAGAAAGAAATCCCAAAAATATTCCAAAACATATTGTTACGTTCTCTTTTGTCAATTAACCATTTAGATATCAGAAGTTTGTTGTAGGTACATAATTCTGAATAAATCTATTCAGAATTATGTACCTACATTCATTAACGTTCATTGGTAAGTATTAAGGCATGTATGTTACTAGTTTTGTGGCGGCACATTTATGTTATAAGTAATTCATCTTTTTCATAGAACATTATTGAGGTCTAAGCGCATCTAGTAGCCACTCTGTCCCTATTCCTTAGTTCCTATGGTTCTACATACAATCTACAGTTCCATAGCACGTGGCCGGATTTCCAGGCTCTCGTTCTGGTCGTGTGGTACGAGGCCATTTTCTTTCTTTTCTCATCTGTTCGTACAACGGGCGTACATAATTTTTTTTGAATGTGTTCGTGGAATATAATAATAATATCTCTACCCCTCATTCTAACCGCAATGGTTAGCCCAGAAGTCGGACAGTTGTGAGGGAGAGGGGGCGGCATATTATTATTTCGCGAGCCGCAAGTGCGACCAGGATCGACTTAGCTTGATAAAATCTAATAACCATTCAGTGCAGGAATTAGGGAAACTTGGAAAACCTCATTAGTTAGATTTTGGGGATAAATTATTGAAAATTTATTACGCACCCATACTATACGGGAAATCGATCCACACAACCTAGGTGGTGAGTGAATATGAAGGGCATATTGATTTCGTGTGTTGTGGTTGTGAATTTCGTTATTTTGTGTAGGTCAAATATGACGGTAACATGTTTTTAGTTATTTTAAAAATTAAAATCATTGCCATATAATAAAGTCTATTTTCCACAGATATCCAATTTAAGGTTTCTAGCATTAGTTTAATTGACGTGTAACGATTGCAACGTAATAATATTCTCGTACCTCTATTCAGAAGTAACGCTGAATTACGACTACTATTGTTATCCAAAATATATAGAAAGGAAGAGCAGTCAAAATTAGGCTGAATGATGGTATTGTAGACATTTTTCCAGGAATATAATGATGTTTGAGGTGATCCATGAGAAAAAAAAACAGTTTCCTTGATACTTTTATGAATGTACTTGTCATGATATTTTAAGTTTAAACATTGATCAATAATGAAACTTAAGTACTTAACGTCATTGACCCATTCAATATTTTCATTTTCAATTTTTATTTCAATGATTCATAATTAATATTATTTAGTTTGTACTTAGTACTTAACATAATCACCTTAGTTTTATTAACATTTAATTTTAATTTATTTACACTCAAATATTTCTCAATTTTATTAATTACTATAATTATTATCATTACCATAACATGCAAAAAGAGTATCATCAGCAAATAAATTTAAGAAATCATAACCTTCAATATAATTTATGTCATTTAGATAAATAATAAATATGATTGGATCAAGTATACTTCCCTGCGGTACCCCTTTCTTTTTTTTTAATTCAATCGATACTTTATTTCCAACCTTAGTTATCTGTACTCTATTATTCAGATATTATTTGAACCACTGTATAACATCACCCCCTATCCCATAGTATTTTAATTCATTTAAAAGGATTCGTCTATCAATTGTCAAAGGCCTGTGCTATGTCTAGGAATACTGCTGTGCACATTTTCTTCTAGACCTTCATTAATTTTGTTGACTATTCTGTGTGTTTGTTGGATAGTAGAATGGTATTTTCTAAAGCCGAACTAGTCAGGTATTACGTCATATATTTCTGGATTGTTTTGAATTATGTTTAGAAGTAATTTTTCGAATATTTTTGAAATTGTAGGCGGCTGGCTGATGGGGCAATATGAGGTCACGTCACTGATTGGTTTTTCGGGCTTTATTTATTAAAAAGCTTTATAGAACAGCAATTATTTAAAGTATAATTACTTATACTTTGACTAAGAATTTAAGATGGACGGCAAATATTTATTTTTTGTATATAAAAATCTCAAAGATTATAGAAGTAAATATTTAATACATTTTCTTGAAAATTTAGAAAAAGTTTATCACCAAGTGATTTAACCTTTTTCTAAATACTGGGTCCGGCAACAGGATTGAACTATTTTGAAACGCTTGCCATGAAGAAATAAATGAAGTCATATTTGTCAATGTGCCATTTCTTAGTTCTGTCAGTTTGTCAATTAAGTGTGTTATATAATATACTATATTATAATATATAATATAGTATAATAAACCAACGCATTTTTGCAGTAATGTGTTTTATTATTACGCAATCTGTTATTCAGACCCAGACACAAAGGCGCTTCCGCAATGAATTTAATGTGCCACGCCGCTGACGTATTCCAACAAGGAACTCGATTTTAAGATAGGTAAGATGTTTTGAAGAAATAGACAGCATCGCATCAAAATTCCTTGGTGGTACTCGTACAAATCGTACTTCAGAAAATATTGAAAGGACCAGGGAATCAGTTCAGCGAAGTCCAGTGTATTTTGCCGCCGGCACGCTATGCGGTGAATTTTTCGGATCGAAGATTAATAGGCATTTTGCACAAAGACTTACATTATCACCCATTTAAAAGCTGCTCTAATAAAGCTTTTTCTCTAACAAAGTCATTACTGATTTATTAAATTATTATATGCATTTATTTTCTTACCACATTTACCAAACATATGACAAAATAACTAAGTGTACCTGGTTAAACACTTCTTAAAACTAAATGATGCACATTTAATGCATAGCAAATGGAAACAGAAATTTTATAACACAAGATTTTCTAATATATAGATGTAATCAAGATTTATGATCTACTAACCATAAATATGCCTTTTAGGTGAGGTGTCCGGTTCATCGGTGCGCTGTTAACGAAGGCAACACCAAGGGAAACGCCGCGAAGGAAAATCTGATACCCGACCTGCCCTTAGACGCGAGAAAAACCACGACGCTTCGGAGACATTATTACCCGGAGGGAGGTTGGGGGTGGGTGGTAGTGGTTTGTGCAGTGTTAGTGCATATTCTAAATCATGGAGTCCAACTGTCTTGCTCACAACTTATTATTCCCGGATCCAAGAAGGTCAAAGTGGAAACAGTACATTTTGCAGGTCAGTTTTGTACATAATTTACGTACGAAATATTTTGTTGCTTTATACCTAACCGTCTTATATAAAATTATGAGAGCAAGCAAAACTATATGCGCATCCTTGATAGATCCTGAGAATTACTTTATCCTGCTGTGTAATGCCAACTCATACATATATGAATTTGCATATATATGAATATACATGTTCATATATATATCCGTCATGAGCTTTCTGTGAACTGAGTCTTGTTTAAAATATGAGACTCAAGTTTCTTTATAGCAGCCATATTTAACCTTTTTCTTTTCTTGGGCCAAGTACGTATCACGCTACCTCAGGGTAAAACTCAACATTTAAACGTAATCATTTATTTGAAAATTAATATGAATGTTGGTATTGTGGCAAACTTTTGAGAATTTCAGGTAAATCCGGCTCATAATTGATACATGCTACTCTCAACACGTCGTCTTTGGACCATTGACGATGCAGACAGCGCGGGTGTTTCAAAAAAGTTTTTAATCTTTAAAAAAGTTAATTTGAATTATGTAGGCATTTTTATTTTAAAATTTCTGTTTCTGTAAAAACTAGGGTTCTGGCTGCAAAGAAAAGGTTGGTGGACCGCATGCGAAGTTTTCTACAACTACTTAAATATATCATGGTTACCTTAAATGAATACTGCATTGCTATTATAATAAGGCAATTAAAGAACATCACCTGTCACTAAACTTAATATTCACTTGATGCTAAAAAAATTATAACTTATAGTTATCGCATTTTCGCATGGATTATATTTGGTTGGATTCAACAACGGATTTAATGTATTCCTTAAATGAAGGTAATTGTCTCAATCATTTGACACGAGATCGCGCCATCATGAACGTAAAATACAGTACAAACCGCAGAGGTGAGAACATATGAGACATGATTCAGAATTTTTTAACTTTTTGTATATCTCACCGCCGTCGTTGTATGTGATATTAAGTCAGAAAGCCAGAATTTAGAATATTTTTTAACTCAATAGAAGTCCAATATATTGAAGTCGCTGTCGCTCTAGTAAGTTAAGTAAGTAAACTAATAAAAAAAGTAGAGATACATTTTTACTTTTAACGAAAACATATTATTTAATGTATTTCGTTTCCATATAAACGCTGTGACATGAGAGTACACATCGATCTGTACGACAATCTATACAGTTTAAGTAAAAAATATAACCCATATATTAAAATATATAGATATAGTATTCAAAAGATTCATAACTATACTAGTGGGAGACAGGAAGGATGATATGGATCAGTCTATCTAGTTAAAGACATTTCAAAACCTAGTAATAGCATTTGTACAGAATTCATAATAATTGAGATATTGTTTTCTCATGCATATATAAAATAAAAATATAATATATAAAATATATTTGGATATTCGTTCTAACAGCTATTAGTACTGAAAATATTTCTGAGTACGTGTATATGACAGCCGTCTTTAAGAAAACGTTCGTGACATGCGACATGCAATTCATCTGTCCAGTCAGCAAGTTCCTGGCCTTGCAGAATACCTATAGATTACAATTTTCTGTGTTGGGAAATAAACGAATTACTGATTCGTTTTATTTTATGAATGGCTGTAAGGTCAGAAAGTATAAAATACTTCAAATTTCAGAGGCCAATCTTTATGTTTAAATCGAAATAACATAATATGCACAGTTCGATAGTTCGGTTTTCTGAAATTTGCAGAAGTGTAAACAGAACCTTAGGGATTGCTGGAGGTTAAATAAAAGAAGGTATAAATCGCTAATATTTAATTACGAAAAACTACTTATGTGTACAGCAGGTCGAATGTGAGTGAATTTTTAATATAAATACATCTAAATGGGACAGTATATTATAAGTATGCAATATATGTTATTGTTATGCTTTTTAAACAGCTCGTTACAGCGGCCTAAATTGTCATCCATCGTAGGTCAAACCAATTTTATTGCCAAGAAAAGTTGTCATGTTCCAAAATCCTTTTTCCTCTGCTTTCCTTTCCTTTGCTTTCGGCAAAGTAAAGTAATTTATTTTCGCAACTTGACTGCTGATGTCAGAAATACAAAGAAAAAATATTAAAATATAATATCATTGGCGTACCTCTGTAACAACACCCATGGTTACGCCACTGCTTGAAGCAGCAAAATGAAATTAATAATGAACACGATACTTATTAAGAAAAATATACCGAGAAGTTTCAATAAACTATTTCACTTGTCATTACAGGACCGTTTAATATATCGTTTTCGAGGTTTTTTTGGTAACTGATCATGAATTAAATAATCAAAACGGTGAAAAATTTATCTTCATTTTAAATATCTATACACGGTCTTATAATAACAATTTTCCGCATTTTCCAAGAATGTTCTACAATTTCCCAGGACTTTTTCAAGATTTTTACTTATTTATGTTAACATTCGCAATCGGCGTATTAAAAAACAGATAAAACTTGAACTAATGGGCCAAAATATTTATTTTCTTATGAATTAGAAATAAAAAAATAAAATGCGGGGTAGCATTGCGGTTGGCTGGACAAAAGCGCATGGTTAAAAAAAAGGCAAAAAAAATTGGGAAAATATTTGTATGCAAAATATTGTTATTATTTCACAACATGTACCTAACTACCGTTAATTACAACAAAAGAAAAATAGGTACTGTTATTGTCTTAGTGTACAAAATAAAAAAAATTCCTCATGATATCAATGGAGGTCACGCGCGGTGGAACTCAAATGAATGTAGGAGCTACAATAAATAATAACCATGTTGGGGTTATACGTGTGTAACCGATGCCATTAATACTTAAGAAGTGCCATTTAGCTTAAAATGGCATAAAATACATGATAAGGCATTCTGATGATTGCTTTGCAAGTGTTATGATGTATAGCATTTTAATTATTTCCAAATTAAATAATTTTTGTTGGTTTTGGTTTAATTTTTTTTAATATTTTTACAATACATATCATTGTACTATATGTATTGCCAAAATATGACGAATGACGGAACGACTGACTCTTATCTGTTTTCCTAATATACGTTTCGCAATCGGCGTTCCGCAAACCACAACCAATATTACTAAGTCAGCACATACTAAAGTTATTTTAACACACGCATTAATTAAATATACCATGCATTAAAATTTGCAAAAGCGAATCATGTAATCATATCGGACGCTATTCGATTTTGAAGGCGAGAATCGCGTGTTTTCGCCCTAAAAACAGTTTTAACCTAACAATAAAATAGTTTTTGTTATTGCACGAGAACCATTTTTGACATCTCCTTTTGAAAATAAGTAAGTTTTTCCTGAAGTTTTCTCCTAGCGACTATTTCAATTGGACATAATAAATGCTTCATTTCATTCATACCAGCCGTCACCACAAACCGTTAAAAAATGTTATTTTGACACTTGCGTGGTATGCAAGGTCTGTGATTTTTTTTTAAATCATGATATATTACAGAACTTATTAACAGGTAATTTATTTACATGCAGTTATATTTCATATTATTTTTGTTTTTAACATTATACGTTATTATCAGGCATATTATCCCATCTGAATAGGATACAACTAGGTAATTACCAAATTATCTTGCTATCGCCTGGTTTTGAAAGATTTAGGAAATACATAATTCGTAAAGTGGAAACAGAGTAAGGAAAGTTAAACGCTAAAATTGGAGGATTTTGTCCACAATTACACTACTTTTCTCATAAAGTAATGTAATTGTGAAAAGTATAAATATAAATAGACTGCAAAGGGGAATTATCTGTTGATTTATACCATAATCTCGGATCATCATAATGCCATAACACTTTGTCTTATTTATGAACTGCTTTGCCGATTTATAATGAACATTAAGATATCAATATGAGTTTTATGTTTCCAGTGGGAATATATTACTATTATAATGTACATATTTACTTCGAAAACAAATATATATGATTATTGCATGCCGTAGAAATATAATTTATTACTATGACATAAAGGAGATATTATTTATTATATTGTTGCCAAAACATTATATAAATCAGGTTTACTTCCTTGATGTTCTTAAGTCTAACATATCTTATATTTCTAACAGTTATATTTTGTATTTTTTCTACTATTAACCGTACCTAAGGTATAACACTTTATGTACTAGTGCGTAAAGTAAATTGTTTATATTTTATTTAAACCTCTATTTCTGATAAGAATTGTAAAAATATTTTATGCGACATAAACATTGTATATAATGCGTCATTAACGTTTTTGGGATTTTTAAAAACTGTGATTTTCAAAATTAGGAATATTTGGGCAGTGGTAAGAGATAAGGGCATGGGGTGGTTATTTTAGTTTGACAATAGTCATGAGACCCGTTTTGGATTATTTTGTAGCAAAAGATCGGCAATCCAAGCTTTGTGCTATCATTCTTCATCACAAGTCACCTAATCCAAATCACCCAATCCTAACAGCAAATCTTAATGCCCACAAGACAGTTTTACTGCATGGGTAGTTTTAATTTTGAGAATCGTAACTAATATGCCAATTTATTAGGTCACAATCCAAATTTCCTCCAATTGGACATCTTTTTAATATACTTGTCCACATTTTCTACGGGACTTTTTAAAATTGTATAAGGTTTATAACGCTGTAAAACTATCAACAATTTATAGATTTATACCAGATTATCAGCATTTTAAGGTATCTTTTATCGGCTCACCTATTTAGGTAAAAAACATAGGTAAATAAGGTGTTAAACATGTTTCAGTCTTTTCTGTGAACTTTTATCTTGTCCACAGCGTTAATCCTGTATATCAGAGTTTTATAAAACTTGTTTGTTTGTTTGAAACCATTTTATTATTTTAAAATACGTCAAGAAATATAATTATTGTTGTATTTTTGAATGTAATGATCAGTTCAAATGGTTACACAACTTATTGACTTATTGCTATTGGTCACTTTATTTATTTTCGTTTTTTTTCCGCCGAAAGGGACCGTCGTATATTATTCGAATCGCGTTAAAAATAGCTCGCGCGAATTTTCTAAGGTGTCTCACGCGCTCGTTTTTAGAAGACGATTTCCATCATTTCCGGCCGTCAAAATTGAGGCAACCAAATATACTTTTTAAAGTGACGTATTAAAGAATAAATACACAAATTTTTAGCTGTAGGAACGATGATATGCTGTAATCGAAAAAATGGGAGATTTATGGGGGTGGCAAGCCTATGGCAATTGTATATGCACTTCTTTTTTGAAGCGCTTATGTTTGAGTTTGTTCAAAAAAATATAAGAACATCTACAATTTATAAAACAACTTTTCGGTCATGGGAATCGGGGCAACCTATTCATTTGGTTTTAAGGCAACTATGAACTTTCAGTTTATATGGAAATTATATACATAGGTCGCGGTAATTTTACTAGCTCTCATACCTTTAGTAACCTTGGGCTCCCAGCTCTGCTATAGTGGCGCAGCCATGGATAACTTGGGAAACTAATGTGCTACACCAGTAATATACCTAGATATGTGGCGGCAGATATAGGTCATTTCAACTTATGAAATCTCTCTAAAAGTATGAGAGAGGTTTTTAAAAGCATGACATTTAATGACACGTCTATACTACTCTTTCACTCTTTATATTCCTTTCCCTTTTACTCAATTCATATTAGCTTAAAAATAGCCTAGTAGGAAAACAAATTATAAAGATTTTCCGCTTGGGAGTTAAACCTGTCAAGGGATGTACTATCAAAATAAAGGAGTTCTTAAGCAACAATTGGGAGCTTCCCCCAAACTCACCCCTGGTGTGCAATTCAGTAGTTTTTTGCGTTTTTCTGGAAAATCGTTTGTCGTACAAAAAAATATATACTTACCAAAAATGTTCCCAGTAAAATTCTGCATAAAAAAGTGTTTATTCTCTAAATTGTTTAGAACGGAGGTTGTTTTTAAATTCTTTTTAAATTGTTGTTAAATTTTTTTCGGGAAAGTAGGTATTGAAGTTAAGGGTTGCATTAACAGAGATTCACGAACATGGTATATAATGTATTCCAAGCGGCGCAACGGCCGAGTGTCGACCATCAAAGACGACTGTTAAAACGCTCTACGCCTGATATTTTTTTTGCCAAAAACACAGTATTAGTTGAACAGCAAACTAAATTTTTAAATAATCTTAACAATAAGGAATGACTTATTTCACAGCTTGCTGAACATCTCAACAACCAAAATTCTGATGTCGAAATTATTGCCACTGCTATCAGAAAATCTCAGGAAAACGAACAAGTTGTAGTGGTTGGCATCAAGACGTCGATCTTCTTGTTTTATTAATTGCACTTACCCCAGAGGGCACAGAATTCATATTTAAAAAAGAGGCTCATGGTAATGTTAAAAAACGGGTGTATAGTTCGTAGAACTAACTTACAGTCATCTAATATGTCCGCAATTGTAAAGAATCTATGTAATTCATGCATGCTATTAGTGGCTGCGATACCACGTCAGGATTCTTGGGAAAGGGCAAACAACAGTTTGTACATCTATGTAATCGCAGAAAGTACCTTGATAGTATAATTCAGATTTTTAATAATGCTAAGTCATATCAAACAGATATTGAGCAAGCTGAAGAACGGTTTATATTGGAGCTCTATCAATCACAAGCTAAATCAATAAGAGGGCAGTCTTAGTGAGCAAAGATATGCTTGTTTTAATAAATTTGTTGTCCAAGCGGGCAGTGTCGTGGTTCTTTCACAATTACCTAACGCGTCAGCAGCAGCACAAAAGTATTCCCGGCGTAGTATATAATTTTTTTGTAGGACAAACGGTTTTCCAGAAAATCGCGAAAAACTACCGAATTGTACTTTAGGGGTGAGTTTTAGGGATGTTGCATTAGAACTCGTTTAAAGTACCTACATCCCTTAAAAAGTTTATTCCCCACAAAACAAAAAATATGAATATGAATGGCCTATTTTTGTTCCATTCTTTTTCGTTTCTTATAGGAAAATACAATAGGAAATAAATTCCATTGTTCTAAAACTATGTATTTTATTTTTTAAAGTACACACATAAGAATTGGAATGATCCTGATATTATAATAAAATAGTAATATTCGTGTAGTGATGCAGTATTTATACTGACCCCAATAATACTGCAGTTTGCACTGCAGTGTATACTTAGGTCCTTGATCGTTAACTCTTGAATCAATGTCTTGAATAATGTCAGTCATCCTTATTTCGTTTATATTTTATTGCTTTTCCCACATAACCGCTGTGATGGCTTTTAAATAAATGCTCTGGCTCCGAAACTAATGTTGGGTAATGCTTCTCCAAAAAAAAAAACTTGAAAGATCCTTGAGTAATGGTTATGGGTATATACACGACTTGAAGTTCTACCTATAAACAACTCACTGGAACCAATGCGGCGTGATTTGAAGTACAGAATTTAGAACAAGATCATCAATTAATTGTTCGCTACCAAAATCGCAAATTGAGTAATTGTATGTTCTGCTTATTTATGTGATTTGCAAGTTTCTTTACATTCCGTTAAACTTAATCTTCGCATAATTTGGTTGGATACATTTGTATCAATATATGTTTTCATAGAAGTTACACACGAAAATGACAGTGTTCACAAACAAATGGTGCAGTGACAGCAATTTGATAAAAACAAGTTGGCGGCGGTTTATCAAGAACAGAAATTGATTAAACAATATTTTTGGAATGACAATTGCTTGAAATGTTTCAACCTTTAAATGTAATCCATATAAGTAGTAATAGGCCAGGCAATATACCATTTTAACGGAAGCAAATGAAAATTGGTACCTTAGGACATTTTGAGATCCTGACAAAGAAACTAAATTTATCCAACGCTCCTCAATAGCACACGATATGGTGTATGGTAGATAAGAGAAAATGATATTTAAGATACGATTATAGAAATTTCTATCCTCTACTTAACCTAATAAAAAATTGTTGACATTTCTGACATTTATAGAAATTTTGAGGTTTTAATGGGTTTCACTAAAATATTATATCTTTGAGCTCTATTTAAAATTGTTTTATTGTCATGACTGAATATACATGAATGTGATAAAATACCTTAACTTTGTTCAATGACACTTCTATACGCTTTCACTTTCACACCTCGACCTTGTCCATCTAACCTTTATGAAACTTCAGCATGCCCCATCCATATGGCCTCATGCAAACCAATAACTCCTTTAATATTCTTCTATCCTTTTTCTCTCTGCAAACTGCTGACAAATTGATATTTCCAGTCTAGGTTCCTTCTTTTATCTCCTCGTCTTTTCTTTCCTCTTAATTATTATCTGCAAAACTCGTTCCCAATTTCTATCTGCTATCCTTTTGTTAATTTTTCTCCAACTATTATTTTTCTTCCTTGGTTCCCCTTTTTGTTTTCATGACCTCTTGATTAAATTTTCCAAAAAGTCCATTCATGTACCATTTACTATACTACTGTCTATGCCATGTACACTTTTTCATGTTAGTTATCGAGTTTATTTGTGTTTAGCATCGTTACACCTTCACTATGTCTACTATACACTATCCTACTGTTTACATTTCTACATCCTATTTAGTCTATCCTATCATTTTCCCTTCTATATCTGATATATCTTAATACGTACATATATAATTTTGCATTCGTAATCATCTACGATAATATATCGTTTGATACCTACGAAATTATCTTACACAATACTTTAACGAGACATCTCTATGCTAACTGATTTATAACATAATTACAACTTACAACATATATATATATATATATATATATATATATATATATATATATATATATATATATATATATATATATATATATGTATATATATATATATATATATATATATATATATATATATATATATATATATATATATATATATATATATATATATATATATATATATATATATATATATATATATATATATATATATATATATATATATATATATATATATATATATATATATATATATATGTGTGTGTGTGTGGGTGTGTGTAAATAACTCTTCAACAGTACAGCATAATTAAATTGATCAAGACATAGGGCGCCCTGTGTCAGTCACGTATGCAGCTTGGTTTACGATGTAAACAAAATATACCAAAAAGATATAATTTGCTCCTTACCTTGCAGTTTATTCATACAAATTATTAAAATTCAACGATGTTCCTTAATATCATTCAACTACCTGAACCCCGTAACTATTTTATACATAATTCTAAAACTTTTCATGTGCGAAAAAAGGTATAAAACGTATCAACCTGCAAAAATGGTGGGAAAAGCAATTTCCGATAACTGGGCTAAGTTTGGTGCAGGCCATGCAGTACAATGAGTATTAGCAGATACCAGCGAGCAGGAAATCCGACGATATAGGGTTTTGTTTGTAACGGAAATTGAGGGTATCTGGAGCAAGTATAACGAACATTTGAAAAATATGTTTAAAGCATTGAATACACAAAAAGCAAATGTATTTTCGAGGTATACTGACTTGCATATAATTTTAAATACAAAAATTATACTATAAAACACGGTGTGACGTTATAGTAAAATGCGTACTTCATAAAAAATATAATGTGTGTATACCAACCTACTCTACAGGATCTAAAAATGAATAAAATTCAAATGGCTCAGAATGAGTTACCATTGACTGTGACGTCAAAACATACAATAGAAAAATGCACTTAGAATAGGCTTATTGGATATACTCGTATGTCTACACCTGTTATTAGGTCGTGGTTCATTTGTTAATGATTTGTGACTTGTTTACTTGTGTGTTTTTGTGATATACGTATTATAATTTAGGGTTACGTTATTTTTATTAATTTTGCTGTTTACTTCGTTAGTGTTATTGTAATTTTTTATTTAATGACATCATCTCATAAGTATTGTTTATTATGTTTATTTTTTCAATTTGTTGTTTGTAATATATAGGTAGGTATTGTTTTCTTGATGGATATGTAATATTTTTGATAGTGGGTATATTCAAGTTTTAGTTCATTATTTAGACTTTGGTTCATTTGCAAGACTGTTTTTATGATTTGTAGAATTTATTATACTATTTGAATTCCATTCCTTTCTTTTGATATGTTGTGGTTTATTTTTTGTAAGCAGCATAAAGTAACATAAAGGTATATTTGTAATTGTGGTGTCGCTTTAAGCAGTTGTATTAAATTGTAAGTTAACACGTTAGTTAACCTAATTAAATATGATTTTTATTATTTTTCTCGACACCCAATTAAAATGAACTATATTTTAAATAGGTAAATATCAGTTTAGAAAACTCATTCGTGATGACATTTCACTCACCTGAGAGATGATTAACGATATTAAGTTTTGATAATGATTATCAGCCCTTTATTTATTTAAAGCAGTCTTCGGAAATGACACTATCATCCAGCCAATTATCTTTTAAAAATTAATAAACCCCCCACAAAAAATATAATTAGGCACTTCCAATGTTTGCATACAGTCGACTGAATATCATAAACATAATATCGTAAGTACCAGAGAACTCGTAAGTTTTAAGAATAGGCGTTATATGTAACTAACTAGCAGTCACATGAGAATTACAGCGCCATTTTCAGTCTTGAATTCGGCACGGAAGTTTTACTAGCCCAGTTTACAGGAGCAGCAAGTATTTCTTTAAACGGGTCATATATATTAATACACGAAGTGGTTGGTTAAAGTACTTTATGTTACTGAAAATGCGAGACATAAAGTGGGAGTATTCATGTTATTGGCAGACATTATGCTGGTAATAAGTATAGTACCTATATGAACAGTATTGCAGGTCTGGGAATAATAGCAACACGAATGTTCCTTACTTTAGGAAGCTCTACATGGGATATATGAGTGGATATATGAATTTTACATCCACCTTTGGAAACCCGAAAATAGTTGGGATGAAAATGTAACCAGCATACAACGGGGGCTCAATAGTACAAAACACAGAGTAACACAAATTACGCCCGCAGAACTCTTGTTCGGTATACACTTATAAACATATAGTGACAAGCACACAATAAGCAAAGAAGATAATAATATAGATTTGACAAAAATTAGGAAAGATACGGTCAGAAGACTGGAAGAAAATAAGGATTAAACAAGATATAAAATTTAATGAAAAGCGGAGGCCGCCGAAAATATTTCAAGAATTAACAGCGTTACAAGTTTTCCAGCTAATAACGGAAGCAAAAAAACTTACCGAAGTTGCGGCGACCATTCAAGATAGTTGAAGTATTGCCGAACGATCGATAGAGAGTTAAGGAAGACCGATTCACCGGGAGATCTAGACGACCATATGAAGAAGTCTAGAACACGCATAAAGATATTTGACTTTTAACGTCGATAAGGTATGTATTAATCAACTCAAAAGTTCGCCTTCAAAGACTAAAGTTATCTTGCAAAATTTCTCCATCGAGGCCAAAGTTGCCTGGCAAAAGTTCACCATCAAAGGCAAAAATTCCCCTGGCAAAAGATCGTATGGAAAAAGTTAGCACACATATTTAAAGAATTGCTCTCGATGGCAAGATTTTACCTTAATGGAGACACTCTCTCAACAGTAAAAATATGTTACTAAAGAATGGCGTTCGGGACGATCGTCAACACAGGATTGCCGTGCGGACTGCAGCGTCATCCGACACCACTGACTCAGTCGGGGTTAAATAATAGAGATTAATGTAATATACAAAAACCATTTCCACGTTTTATTAAGGTTTCACAACTCAGTTTAACTTCTGTTACGCAAAACAAAGGCAAACGGAGTCACCTAAAGATAACTCCACATAATATACCTACCTACCTATATATGAAGGTATATAGGTAGGTATATAAATAGAAATACCTACTGAATTTCTGCTCCAGCAGGACACATACTTCTACGAGGAGCTAATAAGAGCTAATAAAGTCTCAGTTTTTGCTTATCAGTTTCAACTCGAGAGCTAAAGAAAAAGTATCAGTCCCGTGGGTTTGGGGCTGATAAGATGTTAATGCCTTGATGCAAAAAAATGCGTACCTTAATTGCCTCTCATGTTCGTTTATATTTTTTATGCGTATGCCTATATAAAGTAGAAACGTGAAATCCTTTTTAATTTCCTTTATAGCACGACAATTACATCATAATTCTAACACTCCTCATGAGAACTAATGTTTTACTAACAATGTATTCAAATGTTATATATATATATATGAAATATTTGAAATATTTTCAGCGAAAAATAGAATATTTCCCATATGTCTTAATATGCGCAATATGCGTATTTCGTAAGACAACTGCAGCATGCCATATGTGTATGTACGCTCATTTTTTTATATTCGAATATTTCATTATGAATTACTGTACAGTTGAAAAATATAAAAAATGGTATACAACAGTATTCACAAACAAATGGTATAAATGATAATTTACAGTCAAATAATTTAGTTATAGGATACGCAGTTTGAAAATAAAATCTGGCGGTGCTTTCCTAATGTCTGCAAGAAGCAATATTGATTTAAGGTTTCCTCAGAAGGAGGCATTATCATATCGTATGCCATGATCCATGTCCTTTACGATTTGGTTCATCTTTTTATCTTCTTGAGTAATGAAACGCTTACCACAGAAAAATTGTCTGTGACATATATATATATATATATATATATATATATATATATATATATATATATATATATATATATATATATATATATATATATATATATATATATATATATATATATATATATATATATATATATATATATATATATATATATATATATATATATATATATATATATATATATATATATATATATATATATATATATATATATATATATATATATATATATATATATATATATATATATATATATATATATATATTGCGAAAACTAATCTTGGGTTTGTAGCATTTCATTACATAGAGAAATAAGCAAATTATGTAATTATGTAATGAAATGCGACAAATCCAAGATTACTTTTCACAAAACAAATATGAGTAGCAAAGAACTTCAAAGCTAATTATATATATATATATATAATATAACTTCATATATATATATAATATAACTTCAAAGCTATATATATATATATATATATATATATATATATATATATATATATATATATATATATATATATATATATAAATATATATATACATATATATATATATATATATATATATATATATATATATATATATATATATATATATATATATATATATATATATATATATATATATATATATATATATATATATATATATATATATATATATATATATATATATATATATTAGTAAGCTACATATAGCAGTTAATTAAACATTTTAACAGTAAGGGGGAATAGCTGACCATTCTAAAATCGGTACATTATTAGTAGTCAACCACGTTTGGATTACTTGGGCGGTGTGAATAGGCGCATTATCTTGTTGAAATATTCATTCTTGATTCGGAAATAAAACTGCTATGTTAT
>CAXKVY010005940.1:0-47813 GCA_964058915.1 Tetropium fuscum
ACTCGGCATCCGAGGACGAAATGCCAAATAGAAAACTGTCAAAAAAGTTACATTAAAAATTTTTTTAAGCGAGTTCGTAAGCGGGAAAGGAGCCGTTCTCGCAGAAGCTTTGTATATATTTATGTTTTTTTTTTGGTAATATACAGTAATCAAGATATTTTGAAAATATTAAAAACTAATAATATTAAATTTATTGTATAAATAAAATTACACTATTAATATAATAAGATCACAATTCATTAAGACATTTTTTCTATTAACAGCATAGTATGCTCAGGAGCCAGCTTTTTTTTTAGGTGTATTATACTGTTATTAATTTTCAGGTAGCTCATTATATTGGTGAAATATGCAGATACGTCCTAGCCGCACACAAAAAAGGGAGCAAAGTTGATCATTCCGTTAAAAAAATTCTTGGAAACGGCCTTCGGGCGGAAATTTGGGAAAAGTTTGCAGATACGTTTCACATAGATCATATATATGAATTTTACGGGTCAACGGAAGGAAACTCAAATTTAGGTAAGCCATAGACATAAACAGATACATACATAATCTAACGTGAAACACATCTGCACGACCTGAATCGCATTAGTTTTTTGCACGATCAAGCTTTCTTTGTTCACTTACCGTGTTTGTTTCTACAACAGTAAATCCTCTTACTGGAGGAAAAAAGGATAACAAACAACACTAGTAACACTTATCATTCTGTAACAGTAAGTAAGTATATAATTGTCAAAATAGACATTTTTAACATTTTTTATTGAGAAAAGTGAGAAAATAGCCCTAATATAATCCGTAAAACGCATAAAATCATAAAGTACTTACGTACGAAGTAAGCAAACCAAACCGCATGCAACAGACAAAACGCTGCGGGAGAAAATTTACATATCTGGTCAAACAAAGACAGACACCCCGTGGTCTAATCGGCTACACGCTGATTGATGAAGCCGTATTTTATTAATAAATAACTTAAAAATCGCCAAAAAAATCAAATGACAATAATAATAGTTTCGCCATATCATATTATGATTTATCGAATTCAAGAGATGTTTTCAACCGTTTTTCCAATGAAATACATTATTATTGAACTTCTAATATTCTCGAAACCTATTTAATTTTATATACCTACCCATGATACTAAGACTACAAGATATGCTAACGCGCATGCGATCCCCTATCTCTCTCCCTCTGCTGACGTCATTCCGTGACAAATTTCAAATATTCAAATTTGACACATCTTTAAAATACATTATTTTATAAGTTTAAATACGTTATTTTAATTATTTTGGTCATTTGTGATTGTGGTTGTGTTGATAAACAATGGTTTACTGTGCAATGAACGATTGTACCAGTAACAATAATAAAAAAAGTAAAAATTCTTCCAGTACATATCGATAATTTAATTTTCCAACTGCAGCAGAGATTTGCAAATTATGGGTGCAAAAGTGCTACCAAACGCATGATTTTAATATTAAAAATGTTAGAATATGTTGCATTTCTGATTATGATTTTCATGTTAAAGAAAAATTATTGCAATTGCCCAAAAATGCGTGGAAGTTGAAAGATAATGCTGTACCTTCACGACTTTGCCTTTTACTTTTTTCTTTATTTATGGACGACATAATTATATTAATAAATAATTAAGAGTGTGAAATATATACGTTATAAAAGAAAATCTTAGCTAAAGGCTAAAGATGCCAAATAAAACTTAGGTTATGGTTTTGTCAAAGCTTATCTTTCGTGCGGTTGTGTGTACATGCTAAATTGATGCCTGCTCTAAATCGTACTGCACTATGTACGATTAATAATTATTGTACGAATTTAATCAGCAATATAAATTTAACACTAAAAAATCCAAGAACCAAACAAACAACATCCGACATTGCAAAATCGAAAAAAAATATCGAAATAAAAAAAAATCGAAATATCGAAAAAAAAAATTTATCAAAATAAAAATAACCGAAGCTAAATTGGCGCGTATGTTTAAAGGAAATGTGAATATTATTAGTTATTTTGTGACGGTTTTCTATATCTATATTGTACTAATTTATATATATAAGATATTTACTTGCTTTAACTGTAAAGACCCCGTGCAGTTATAGAAAAGTAAAAGTCTAATGCCCTAATTACTAATTAATGTACAGGTTCTTTACAAACAATCGTTCTACTAAGTGCCATTCCAGTTCAAGGATTATAGACGTGGATAGTCATTGATTCCAGGTCATGCCGTAGTAGACCTTTAACGGCAAAGTACCAGCTCGCAGCTCTCCGGCACCAGCTAGTTGCCAGTGTTCGGGGTACAGGCCCTTTAATGAGCGGGAATATCATGTTCGTTGGGTTGTCTTGTTCTTTTTTGTACCTACCTACACAGGGCATTTAATAACTTGGGAGATTTTTTTAAATTCATGATATTATATTATGGTAAAAGTAGATGCTTTACAAAAAATAAACCTAATGAAAGTGCTTTAATAACCGAGAAAAATTAAAATATAAAATGTTTCTCAAGTTTATAAACACCCTGTATACTTAAACAATGTTCAAAATAGTTATAATAGTCGAATCATAACGAAACTTTATAATAAAACCATGTTAAAAGCTTTCGTCTCCATATATCGCCATACATTTTTGTCACGGGGTGACGTCATGCGCAAGTTTGTTCAAAACGCGTTTCCCAAGTGATCATATCTTGTACTCTTAGTATCATGTACCTACCTACTTCTGAACGTTGCAGTTAACATTGACAACAAGGTTGGTGCTGTTGGCTTCCTCCCGAGATACGTACATAGCCTGTACCCTGTTACCTTGATAAAATGTGATGAAGAGTCCAGCGAACCAATAAGGAATGATGATGGCTTCTGCATTAAATGCCAACCAGGAGAGGGCGGCATATTTATAGGGAAAATAAATGCTAAAAAGAGCGTCAGCGAATTCTCTGGATACGCCGACAAAAAAGCAACTAACAAGAAGGTTATCCATGATGTTTTCGTGGAAGGTGATGCCTACTTTAACTCTGGGGATATACTGGTACAGGATGAGCTTGGATATTACTACTTCAAGGATCGAACAGGAGACACCTTTAGGTAGACTCTAATACCTATTACCGGGTCTTTATTAACGATTATAAACCACGTGACTAAAATGTACTCACAGTACATCACAGGCGGAACTACGGTTATTATATGCATATCCCTATAGGTGTAAAATGATACACAATGAATATTGAAAATAAATATTTCTTTCCTTTATAATATTTTGATAATATGAAATGGTTTTTTGCAATGTAAAATGCAACTTTAAACTATTCCAATTTTAAATGTAGACGTACGCCACTGAGAAATTTGACAAAAATGTTACTAGAATCTATGATTTCCCTAGTACTGTATAGTAAGTGTGGATTGCCAAATAACTAAAGCAAGGTCACGTCGTTTACAATCATTAATAGAGACCAGAGATATAGAAGTAAGGAGAATGAGCTACAGTATGCTATAATCAGTCAGATGTGTCAGATCACGCCGGATTTATTGCACAAAGTTATCGAAAAAACTTGGTTCGTCGAAATCCCTCGTGTACGCGAAGTAGAGGGTCGAAGTGGACATTTAATGTTTTATTATTGACTTTACTTTAAAATAATATACACAGTTTAGTTGCAATATGAACATTTGAAAAATATATTTGCCTCCTAACTACGCAACCACGACACTTATGCCTCTTGATACACGATAAAATATTCTTACCGGTCAAATTCTTACCGGTCAAATGATAATTAATCTTTCGCATCTCCTTGCTTTATAGCAACTTTTCACAGCACACGACATATTATTCATGAAACTCATTAAAAATCGTTAAACATCGGAAAACATGAAAAACAACATAAACTCAAGCTATACAAACTCATGCTACATAAACGTAAACAGTGGCGTTAATATGGCCATTCCCATGACGAGAAATAAGGATGCGTACTCGTCGAAGCTCATGCTCCTTACTTCTACATACTTGACGAAGGCACATGTAGGGACTTGCATAATTCTCTCTTTTTATTTACGTTACGTTTGAAATTATTATGACTGATTAGTGTTAGTTTGAGAAAATTGGATTAACGTTACCGACATAATTACACGTTTGATTTTCAGTTAACAATCAAACTAAACATTCACCTTCTTAATCGCTTAAGTTCAGTGTTAAGTAATATATTCTAGCACAATATTAGACTAGGAAGGGAAGATTGGAATGTTCAGTGCGAAACAAAAACGAAACATACCTTTCCTTGTCTTTCATACTATTTTTCCGTTTTCAGATGGAAAGGTGAAAATGTTGCTACTGGCGAAATAGAGGCAGTCATTAGCAAATTAATTGGTCTCCAGGATGCAGTTGTGTACGGAGTAGAGGTATTTATTAAATAATATATATTTTGAGGTCCTTTTAATATTTTCTCGAGAAACTTTCCCTTCGTGTTGAGTTAAATAAAGTTGAAATAATATGACTTGAATATGACTTGACGAATGGTTGAAGTGATCTATGCTATGCATTAATCTATGCTATGCATTAAAAATAATCAGTATTATGGTGTAAATCTTTATACCACTCATTAACTTACTAAATATCATTAAATGCGGAAAACAATATATTTGCACGTATCTGCTTGTTTAGTTCTAATCCTTGCAACATGTTGTGAAACCTCAACTATTGTACGTAAATAAAATTATAAATAAAAGCTGCTGTTAAAAGTATAGGTATTAAGATTGATTTTGTGAACAATGCCAGGCACTTGTTTGACATTCAGTAACACTAACCTTATTTCCCGAGACTGTGTTAGATTGATGTTAATGAATTTTCATATATATCTTCAATTGATTTATTACAAACTAAACAATAATATGTAGTCTGTAATCAATCAGAATGCGGTTCAAAAACTGCAGTCCCATTGAGTCTCACGTCTCACCTTGGCCATCAACCAACCTGATATTGTAAAAAAGGTGTCGGTATTGCCTAGGGGCATTTCCCTCAAATTGACCAACGGGCCCAAAATGGAAAATCTGGTTAGTGATATGGCAGAACATTTCCAGAGTAAATACTCGACCGTATCATCTGATTCACTTCCTGTACAGATGAGTGGGTAACTCGGCCTCATGTTGTGGAGGCGTCTCCATAGCCGGCAGTGTCCAGTTAGAATTCCTATTGCGAATCATAAGTTTCCTCTAGTCATTGCTAAATAATTCTTCCCTAGGATATCTGAAGATATTTCTAGCCAGCTGACTGCTCCTTGTTTCATCCTTAAATTTCTTACAGGTGTTTTCCTTGATCATTTGTAATATTGTTGCAATTGGTAATGTGCTAGAAGGATCAGTCTCAAAAAAGTTCAGGATTGCTACCTCCTTAGCCAATTTATGAGCTTATTTGTTACCTTTGCACTGTGAGTGTCCGTTAACATAACATAAGAAAATGTGGCGAGTATTAATCTGGGAGGCTCCCATAATCAGATCCTGATATTGCCATATTGATCCTTTAGGGTTAGTAGTGCTTGTATACTATATGTGTAGATTCTGATTGATTTAGATACCAGTTATTTGTCGATCCTTTCCCACGGCTATAGTTATGTCTGCCAGTTCTTTGTGTTACACTGGAATTCTTAACCATAGGCGCAGACTTCTATAATATATACCACAGCCTACTCCCTTCTTTACTCTTTGATCAGTTTACACCTTCAATGGCGGTTTTTTTACAATTAGTTTGTATGGCGTGGGGTTTATCAAAGATAATCCGAGGCGGAATACCATCTGCACATACCTGTAAAATGGGTATCGTTTCTCAGCCTCGATTCACATGCGACATCTGTTTCAGCCACAACTTGCGTTTAGTTGTATACCAATAGATTTTAGGTAAGCCATTGTAGTCAAGGCTACTTCTTCTAGATGTAAGTCTAGCTGTAGAAGACATAACATTACATTACCCACATTGCTCTCGATGGTGTTGTTCACATAGATTCGATTATGCTTAAACAGGCAACTCTTTTTACCTGGCACAACTGGAGTTTTGCTGTTATTTGATGACACTTGGGCCACCAGACAACAGTTCCGTGAGTGATACTAAACGTAGATGATATTAAACTCTGCATAACAAACATTCCTTAATCATTACTTACGCGGATTAATCTACTTTTTTGGAATCTCCTAAGGTGCTTGCTCTAGTGGACCAGTCTCGCCCCACATCTCTATTAACATTCCCATCTTAAAGCAGTTCATTCATCATTACTTAATTTTGAATTAAACTTGGATATATTTCAGGTTCCTGGAGCTGAAGGGAAAGCTGGGATGGTCACTATTGTAGATCCAGAAAGAAACTTGGACAGAGATGATCTGGCTAAGGGACTAAAATCTCACCTTCCAAGTTATGGAATTCCACTATTCGTAAGAGTAACTGACTCATTACCCATGACAGGTACCTTTAAAGTAAAGAAGGTAGTCCTTCAAAAGGAGGGCTTCGACTTGCATAAAATTAGTGATCCTTTATACTTCTACGATTCTAAGAAGGTTACATATATACCATTGAATGAAGTGTATGAAGATATTGTAGGTGGAAAATTAAAACTTTAAATGACACATTAATGCAGTTCCTATAAAGCTAACCACTTTAAAATGACAGCAGGAATCTCAAGAATATACAAGACATTTTTCAAATTCAACTTACTTTAATAATTAAGCAGCTTTATAATTAAATCATTATACCAAAAATGTTACGTTAAGTTGTTGTTAAGGACAGTGTCAATTATTGTTAAGATGATAAAATCTTACATTGGTACATATCATATCTAAGATTTATTTGTTAAGTCATTAATAAAATAATTAATTTATAATTTATTTTAAAATAAAAACAAATGAGAGTAATAATGAAAAGTGTAATACTTTTACCTAACATTACCTCCGAGAGTATAGAAAATTGACTTACCCAGACTTATACCAAACATACAACTTACCTGCAGGCTTGAAGAAAATACATAAAAACACAATAAAACGTTAACACATTCACCTCATGTTGCTCTGAGCTAATAGCAAGCACGAATAAACTGTTGGCGCGCTTTTTCACCGCGTCTGCGTCTTTATAGCCACTGTTGATTGTCTATCTGTCTATCACTCTTGAGCATCACCCATTTTACCCTACCGTACCTATTTTAAATGTTATTTTCTCGAAAATCGTGAATTTTAGCGGTATGCAACAAGTATGCGTTCTTAAGGCACATCAAATGCTATTTTAAAATAACACCATTTTCCAAAAATATCTATCTTTAAAAGAGATCTGAAGGAAAATGTAGTGTTAAGGGCGCTCAGAACATCCTATATTTATCGCAAAAAACAAGTAGATATTCGTGCTTATAACACAAAAAAAAATTCCGAAATTTGAGCAAAATTACCATAGTAATAAATAAATGATCGTAAGAAAAATTAAACAAAAAAAATATATATTCCGGAGACTATAACTCCTTAAGCAAAGAAAATTGTACTAAAGGAAGGTGACTTAAATCACATTATATTTGTCCAAGAAAGCCTTTAAGTATGGTCCATTCTTTAGTAAACACCCTGTATATGGTCGAAATCTCGTGTGATTTAATATAACGTTCAAAAGATGTATTTGGACACATTCAATCAATACCTCCATAGTTACCAGGTTTGTGTGTATTATACGGGTAACATAATAACATCCTAAGAACCATGTTCCATTAAAACGTGTTGTATTTAAAATGAACAAGTTAGTTCGGCCAGTTTTTACTTTAGAACTTAACCACAAAATTATACCGGGTCTTGTAACTCTGGGAAAATACGATGGCACCCACCCCTGTGTTACGGCAGCTACCTTCACCGACAAGGTAGGTTACTTCAATTATTATGAGGCGGGAGATATTTAACTATATGGAAGTGTCTGTAGGTACTGATACACAGCCCACACAGAAGAAACAATGCAACTGGGAGGATAATATGGTCAGATACAAACAGAGAAATCGCAACACTAAATATTAATCAAAAAATAACTGCTTTAGCTACTGGTGAAGTTTTACCACATGACGAGAAAGACATTCTAGTTATAGGTAGAATATTTTATATCTTACATATTTATGGTTTAAAACCATAACTTCATTAATAGGCATGGGTTATATAAATAATAATATAATATGTTGTTTCATGAAGGTTACAATTTTACAGAACTGCAGTTTTTGGCATCTAAATATTTCAACTTATCGACCTCAAATCCCTTGCAGAGGCGTTTTATACAGTGGATATATTTTTTCTACTAAATTAATTGTTATTAAATTAATTTTAGGTCTTTTTGCTTTCTCTATTTCGTTGACGTAAATAAATAATTCTTATGAGGTTGTCACATTGGTAGGTACAAGTACACACATCCTCGCCTATCACGTCCATGACAACAAAGACGTGTTTTACAAGGACTGTCAAGATGGAGTTAAATCAATCACTATTGGTGTATTTAAAAACAACAAGCCTGTTATAATGGTTGGAGGAAATTCGTCAGTACATGGGTATGATCATTTAGGAAACGAAGTATTCTGGACTGCTGTGGGGGATGTTGTTACTTCTATGGCTTTGATGGATTACAACAAAGATGGCTTCAATGAGGTAAAAAATACTAAACATATACACTGTTTATGTACACTGAACTCCATTTGAAGTGGACCAACAAAATTTAGGGTCAAATTTAAGCTGCCGTAAATATCGATCCCAGCAGCGTAGAACTATAAAAATTTATATAGATCTATCGTTCTTACAAAATAATATATGTTGTCGTATACAACCAGTTTGTCTCCAGTTTGTTTATTTTAAGAGATACAGCGGATTTAGCAGAACTATGTTTTTTTCGTAAAATTGAAATGCCTACTTAGGCTGTACTAATAGAACGAGAATGATGGGAGTTATTTGCTTTTGTAGTTTAATTCATGGGCTTCATACCCTTTTTTGATTTGTTTTTTTAAACCCAGTATTTTAAAATATATGGTGGTTTTCGTAAATTTCTGTTTTTGAAGTAAAAAAATCTATTAAAATTTTATTGAAATAATGTAGGGTGGATTTCTAAAAATTGCTTTTTTGAAAACTGCCAAATTTAAGAAAATAGACTAGTTTTTTAATTGTCACTCTAAATAGCGGAATAATGACACGTTTCAATACATCAATTAATTCAGGCAGTTAGTATGTTACTTAGTGTAAACATAAATATGGCAGCATTTTTTGGTGTTATAAGTCGTGCATGGGCAAGACATCAATTAAATTCCGTTCATTTTCGCCATGATGGAGGTCGTGTTCGAAAAATTACTGCTAGAACTGATAGATTATATGTTTCATTACCAGAAGAAGGAGAACTATTGTGGCCTCAAAATTAGTAATACAGTTCGGAGGGGATTTCATGAAGTAAATTTAAGGACTCTTGTCCTTAAATTCGACCAGCTAGACATCAAACGTTATTAATTCCTCTTGTGTACAAGAGGAATCGTCTATTTTTTTGTAGAAAACATTTGAACTGTAATTCAGGAATCACCTCAAAGGAGCTGACTACCGTACTAGGATATGGCGATAAAAAGGTGAACGTTACCAAGAAAACTGTAGATCACAGTGGATCCCTATAGAGGGGGGTCAGTTACACTATGGGTTGGTATATTCACAGGTGGAAGGACCGAGCTAGTCGTCTTAATTCACCAAACTATAAATGCAAAAAGGTACCTAAATCAATTTTTACGATCTATTGTGTTACCCTTTGCAATTCAGAGAAGACCTAACTTTAGTTATGTAGATGATAACGCAAGACCACATCGAGCTAGAATTATAAATAATTTTTTTTGGAGAAAATGAAATTCCTTGATTAATATGGCCTACCCGATCACCGGACCTGAATCCAATTGAAATTGTGTGGAATGTTCTTGGAAGACATTTAAGGAATCGCCACAGACAGCCCGTCAATCATAACGAATTGGCTAACGCTGTTGTGGAAGTTTGGCCCTTGGTGAATCAAGATGTTATAGATAATTGCATTAATAACATGAGAAGGCTTTGCCAGGCTGTAATAACGACAAAAGAACAACACGTGTAACAAGATATTAATAAACAGTAGTTGTTATTTCATTATCGTTTCCTGTTTATCTGTTTTGGTTTACGTTTTTTAATTCTATAGAATTTAAGTTACTAGGTGTGTACATCCTTAAAAATGTATAACCTAATACGGCACATGCAGTTATTAATAATTTAATAAATTTCATACATTATTTCAACAAAATTTTAAGATGTTTTTACTTCAAAAACAGTGGTTTACGAAAACCTCCATATTTCCTAAAATAATGTAATTCAATAATGTCAGAAAACATCTATATAAATCTCTATACTGTAAATGAAGTATACTTGAAATAGAAACATACGGACTATTTAAGAAACTTACGTTTAATTTAAGTAATTTAGAACATTAACAATGGTGTAACATTCAGAGGAATATGTTTTTATCAATTAATGTAAAATTCATGAAAATATTATCACAAAACAAGAAACTTAAACGATTAATCGTAAGTACATCGAGGAGAAATGTTTCTCAGAAGGTCATGAACATTGCCGAAAATCAATCTTCGCAATCGTTTGATAAGGATGAGCTCAGTATCTTAAACAAAAGGCTGATAAAGGTAATAAGGTTGTCATTTTAGATAAAGCGGACTATAATGAAATTGTTAACAACCTCATTAATAATGGTTCTTATGAAAAGCTTTCTAGAAATCCATTACCAAAAATGATTACTTAAGTAAGAAACGTTCATCATTGTCGTTCTCATTCTCGTTCTATTAGTCTCAATCAGTCTCAATATATTCAACACAGATTTTAAAATTTTTGTGAAAAAATATGGAGAAATTGAGAGTCCAAAAGGTAGGCAATTAAATTCATAATAATGACTCATAAAAAAACGGAGATATTTTCCATATGATATATTAATCGCAATTAAAAAATAAGCATACATTATTTCAAGCTTTGTAAAATAATAATTTGAAAATAATAATTTTAAAACTGTTCGATAATCTTCTAATTTAAAATGTGGAGTTAAAATAATTAAGTTTAAAATAAAACGTGGTGTTGCATCTTGTTTTAGAACAAGGAAAAAAAAGGTGACAGAAAATGTCTGGAAAAAGTAGTTTTAGTTATCACACCAATGTCACCAATCCGTACCAATTTGTGTACACAATTATCTAAAAGAATTGTTTCTAATGGCTTAAAGCTTCTATTTGGAATAGAACTCTGAACCGGAAAAGATGTAAAAGGAATCTTGTATCCAGAAACCTAATCTAGAACAGTAGAGTCAGCAATCATTTATTGCTGACTCTACTCTTCCAGGTGTTCAAAAATTTACACAATTGGCCCGCATAAGCGGAGTGGACACGAGTTAATTGCGTTGAGGCTTGTATTATCGTTATGTGGTGTTGTTCCATCCCCTCTCCTCCTGTGGCTTCAGATGGCCTCCGGGATGGGGGCGCCTGTAGTTTAACGCCGATCGGGATATACCGGATGCTTTTTTGACAATCTTCCCGTAGCCAACTGAGGAGGAAGTTGCCGAAGGAAATGGTCTGCACTTCTTATTACTTGCACCAACACGATGTGCATCTTTGGATGTCTTCAACTAGGTTGAAAACTGTTGCCCAAATAAAAAATCATCAAATGGGCAGTCACTGCATTTGAAATTAACCAAAAAAAAAACATAATTCTACTAAATCTCATAGTACTATACAATAAAAAAACCTCATAGTTCTACTCCACTGGGTTCGAAATATATGGCAGCTTGAATTTGACCCTAAATTTTGTTGGTCCACTTCAAATGAAGTTCAGTGTTATGAACTCCATCGCGAAATAATAAACAAACCACAACGTAAAATCCACAATATTTTTTTTTAATTTAAAAACCTGGAAATTTAATTCTTATTTTTTATCAAAATATGTCAATATTTAATAAAAACTCTTGACTTAAACGTAAGTTGTTCTTCTCGCGAAAAACAGTGGTTTAATTCACTTGATGTGTAAATAACTATGAATCATCCGTGTAAAGTTTTAATAATAAAATATTGTTAGGCATATTTTTATTTAGCTTATTGTGAGTTCTGAGGATTTTAATATCCGTATCTTCAAAGGAGACCAGATGATAACCGAGCATATTGAAACTGAAGTAGTAACTAATCTAAATGCTTTGCCAGAAAATCGGTTTGCGTATTCTGTTTCAAATGGTACTCTTGGAGTTTATGAACAAGATAAACGACTATGGAGAGTCAAGGTAACCGTAATTTATTTCTTTACTTTGTCTGGCGATACACTTAACGTTATCTTCTTAGCACAAGTTATAAATATTCAGGAGATTTGATTTATAATTAACAGGAGACTGATTTATAATTAACATTTTTTTTATAATACTTACGAGGCAAACTCTTTCATTTCAATACTACTTAATATATTCGAATTTAATACTTTTTAATTCTTGTAAATTTTCTTTTTTTCTCATTAAATTCGAATGTAAAGGATTTTGTAGTTATCAAAATTCCCTCTAATCTAGCTACCGAATCACATAACCTAGAAAATAAATAACGCAAATATACTTTTCAGTCCAAAAACTTTGCGATTGCAACTATTGCATATGACCTGTTAGGCCAATCTAACATGCAGTTAATCACAGGATGGTCAAATGGAAAAGTTGATTGCAGATCTATTAAAACTGGTGAAGTTCTTTTTAAGGACTCTATGAATTCTGGTGTTGCTGGTATAGTTGAAGGAGATTACAGATCGATTGGCAAAGCAGACATCATTTGTGTCTCAACGGAAGGAGAAGGTAACAATTATTGAGAATAAAAAAATCTGCATGCATCACAGTAAACGTGATAGTATTGATACTTCTTTACCGATTCGTTGAGAGAGGGAGAGAGAGAGGGAGAGAGAGAGAGGGAGAGAGAGAGGTATTGTACATATTGGATTTATGGTAACTGAGGTCTGACACATATGTTCGTAATTCTAAATGGTGTTGATTTATCCAGAATATATAGTCTCCATCGTTATTCCTGATTTAGTCGTGGCAATGTTCCGGTCGTTATTCATATCTAAACCAAATTTTGTCACAAAGAAAGTGAATTAGTGGCAAGGATGCATCCTCCGCAAAAATACCATCATCCATTTGGATCAGATTCGAAAGCCCAATCCAGATATATCCAGCAAGAGATGCATAAGTAATATTGTATTCTGGTTAATTCCGATTCTGTCACGATCGTTTATAAATTATATCAAAATTGCTTTCCGCTTTATAACACTTGTGGGAGATCGTTGCCCATGTCAAAGCTGAATTCACTATATCTGTTTCTCATCATATCAAAATTGCTTTCCGCTTTAGAACACATGTGGAGGATCGTTGCCCTAGTCAAAGCTGCATTCGATATCTCTGTTTTTCTCCCTCTCTGTCCCTCATATCTGTCATATGCTTTATCTCACTTGCGAGACAAAAATGTTATAAAATGTGTCGTGACGCGACACTGAAAAATCACTCTCATGCGGCAAAAGAAGTATTCACTTCAAAAAAATATTGGTAATATAAGTTGGGTGAATACTGATATAATCTTTATTTGTTTACTTATTAGTTCGAGGATACACAACTACTAAAACCTTGACACAAAGTGCTGATGGTACAGGGTCTGAACAAGATACCGTCCGGGAACTACTAGCACAAAAGCAAACATTGCTAATGGAACTAAAACATTATGAAAATAACGCTAAATACAATGAGAATGCTTCAAATCAAACTGAAAGTTACGAAAATAGTGGTGTTATCCCGGCAAATACCCGCTTGCAAATCGCGATTAATACAAAAGATACAGCAGAAAAGGTACAATATTATCATTCACTGACTTAATAACGTTGAACGAAGGAAAGGTTCTTTCTCTCAACGCTTAATAATGAAATAACCCTTTTAGCCATATATCGAGGTCTACATTTCCACTAATAACACTACTATAATAAAGGCAGTTATAATATTCGCCGAGGGGATATTTAAAGGAGAAACGCACGTTGTGCATCCACCTATGCCAAAACTAAGTTCTGAATTATCGATACCTTTATTCCTCCCCAAGGATAATGCTGTTGATATACATATAAAGGTAGTTTCGGTTGCAATATATATAAACAATTTTTCCTACGAGCGTGCGGTATAATGCAGTTTACCGAAAGCATTTGCATGCGGGAAGAAGTACTTTACCGTACGTGTGCGGTAAAATGTAGACTACCATATTCAATTAATGATATATAAGTTGTAGTTGTATAGCAAATCAATGAATTGAATAGATTTCCTATGACTGTCTAAAATATCAATGTCGGTTAATATTAGTTAAAAATGTATTGACATAAGTACATAAATCATACCGAATCCATCCTCCATCCCTGTTCATGTCGTACACAAGGGTAGATAGATATCCATTAGGCGATGTTCACTTATTTATTCATTTTCATAGTAACGAAACAACAAAAGCCACTTGGCTGGGCTTCCGGTTCATTTGGTATCACATGAGTGTATTTTTAGAAACTCTTTTAAGAAGTTTTATTAAATTTAAATAATTATGTACATTTAAAATACTTTTGATACTGTACTACCTGTAGACTAGCCGCGGCTGCGGTTGTCCAACAGCTAGTCCCATAAAAGTCAAAAGCCCGTTACAAAAAAGGAATATATGTACATTATTTAATCAGGGCTAATGCAGTGGTGTAAACAATCCAAAGTTAACAATTTCCAAGAAGAGGTATTTCTGGCATATTTCTGACACCCTTCTGAGAAGAATCAGAGCTGCAGTACCCTTTGGGCTAAGTATTCCATGCCAAAAACTAGTGCTCAAAATAACCAAAATATTATTTCCAAAACTTTTTTTAAAAGAAAAATGTAAATTATGCTGGCAAGAAATCTAGTTCAAAAAGGAGACACAGAAAGATTTCTCTGTGAAGCTCCTGATAACGTCTAGTGCATATTACATTGATGATATGACATGGAATAGTCCAAGAGCTGACGACGAATTTGAGGAATATATTTTAGGCAAGTTGAAATAATAAAGAAACAGTATTTTATCAATGGATGAATCTACAATCGTGAGTCAGGCAGAACGTTTGCGGTTATTTGGCTACTGCGCAGCATATGAGATTTGCAAAAAAAAAATAAGAAATAAACCAATAATAAGAATAATTTTTAGGCCCCTTGGAATTTTTTAAATCTTATATTTTGGCATTTGTATAACCCAGAAATAAAAATCTCAGACTATTTGTCCAATTGATAGTATGACCCTCCCGAATATATTTATATATAGTTTGTAACATCGAAATACGAGACATAAAAACCCGAGCAAAAAACCCTCATTATATTGATCTCTTCATACGTGCTACCGCATTTTTAACAGCGTTGTCAAGGTTAACCGATTTCCAGGAATTTAAGGAAAAACAAATGATTTTATATACATCGCCCATCACATTATGACATTACCATGTAGTATAACAAAATATTGATCACACTATATACCTTTTCGTCATATCATAAAACAATTGGATGGTGAATGTGATACAGAATAAGAATGTTTACCATTCAAATATTACGGATCCATTTCACACGTTCCTCGGCCGTGTCACATCGGCATCATTGGCATTCATTTGGATGCCTAAATTGCCTAATACAATCGAACATTTTGTGGTTAAAGTGAGGTCAACAATAATTCTTGAAATAGAAGTAATACAGTTATTCTTTAATTTAGTGTATTATTTTGATGGTTTTTGTGTTAAAATTGATTAGTTATTAGTATTCTATCAAAACATAACAACTTGTTGAAAGAAAGCGCCTTTATAGTGTCGATTTTAGCTTGCTGTAAGAAAAGTTGTACGGCCCCGATCTCCCATTGCGGCAATTGTGGGTATCCTTTGAAAATTGTTTGTCTCTTATTTCGATGTTACAAACAGTACATAGTTTAAATCGTTCAGAATTATTGCAGTTTTAATAATTATTATAGTGACTACTAATTTTAAGGTTATATACCTATATATATATATATATATATATATATATATATATATATATATATATATATATATATATATATATATATATATATATATATATATATATATATATATATATATATATATATATATATATATATATATATATATATATATATATATATATATATATATATATATATATATATATATATATATATATATATATATATATATATATATATATATATATATATATATATATATATATATATATATATATATATATATATATATATATATATATATATATACCTACTTAAAAATTATAATGGTTCAAAAATGTTTAACTAGTGTAATTTGTAAAGAAAAAGTACAAGTGATAAAGTGATTATGTTTAATGAAGACAGACTACAAAAATGCGGACTTTTTAAATATTCGCCAACAAAACGGCTTAAAATTCAGAGACGTGATTCTACCACCAAATGTAACCTCGACAAAAGGATCCCATGGTCAGTGTTACAGAAATGTTTCAGCTTTGATGAAACAACACATACAAAAATCCTCAGGCCACTTTATGAACCATCTACATCTTCACCAGGTAAAGTACACTATTTTATAATTAATTTATACGATAAAAATAAAATTTACTTAAAAAAAAATGATCAAGTTAGTGAAATTAGAAGTGTGTAAAATTACAATTCCACAACCTGTATTTTAGGCGACCTTCTTTTTTTATACCTGAGTACCTCGTTTTACCTGACTTTCATGTAAAGATATTGTGAGTATTTATAAGAAAGAATTCCTATGGTTTTTTGTTAGAATAAGTGAATAAAGTTTACTTGAGTTTCGGCGTAAAGGACACTATCCTGTAAAATTGTATGATTTTTTTTGATATGTTAATACAATTGAGTCTGCAATTGTTTCTTAATTGTTAATTATAATACGTTTCTTCTTAATCTTAATTATAATACGCAGTTACTTTTGCCCTACACATATTAAAAATACAGTAAAATAGTTATCATAAAATATTTCTAAATAACAAATTTCAAATAAAATAATGAAAGTTACAAAGAAAAAATAGTATGAATTCCTGATCTGCATAGCTTCACATTAAAATTTACAATTACAAAACTTGACTAATGTATGTTATAAATTTTTTATTTTCAATTTTTACACAAATTTTTATTTTCAATATAATTATTTTTTTAAGGTGATTCATTGGCAAGTAAAGATGTAGAGAAACAAATAATTATCCAAGATCTACAGTCAACGAACGAACCAAATGCAGGAACGAACCAAAATGTCGAAATTCACGAAGTTACGTGTGAAATACGTGTTTAGGCACCATAAAAATCTTTAAATCTTTTAAAACCTTTATTTGCGTTGGGGGGGTTACTAAAAACCGTTCAATTCGTCTGCAATTTAAACGTATTTTAAATGTTAATTAATAAACGTGCTATAAAAGTTTTAGAAGGCCTAAAATATATTTTTTACCTATATTAATTAAATATATTCGGGGAGGTTGGGTCATACTTTCAAACGAACAAAATAGTGTGTGATTTTTATTTCTATATAAATGCTAAAATGAAAGATTTAAAAAACTCCAAGTTGCCTAAAAAAATTTTTTTCGTTTATTTTTTGCAAATCACATGCTGCGAAGTAGCGAAATAACCGCAAACGTTGTGCCTGACTCACGACTGCAGACTCACCTATTGATAAAATACTGTTTTTTTTATTATTTCAACTGGCTAAAAATATAAGTATTCTCTAAATTCGTCGTCAGCTTTCCGACTAGAAGATAACACATTTAACAATATCGAAGACCAAAACGAATATTGCAAGAACATGTGTGGTCGGCGCTAATGAAAAGGACACTAATTTCCTTGAGTTATATCGAAAGTAAGATTGAGACCAAAATACACACCCCATAGATGACCCCATAGAAAAAAATCCGTCAATTGCGAGCTAGGCTGGATTGCCCAATCCAGTGCAAGAGTACACAGGGCACAGTTTACGAAGAACTTCAACAAAGTTTTTCGTCAATGCTAATCTGTCAAATATTAAAAGACATGGGAGGGGACCCCGGCCGTGGCAGAATGCTATATTTGCAACTCAATAGAAAATAAAAGAGAAAATCAATATACAAATATTTGGTACCACCACCACTTTAGCAGCTGACAAAGAAAAGTTACCTACTGTACTCCAACAGTCAACAATGAACAACAAATTAAGGTCAACAATGACCTTAAATCTATAAAATGCAGCATTGTGTTTTTAATTTTAATATTTATAAATTTATTTATAATAAATAAATTTTATTTATTTGTAAATAAATATAATATTTATTTATTTCATTAACGTTAAGTTGGTATTAGCTGTAATTTGTTTCGTTGATAATAATTATTATTTGTTAATATTTGTTAGCAAATCATTATGTTTGTTACTTATCATTAATTTTCATAAATAAATCTTAAAAAACATCTAGATAATTTTTAAAACATTTATAATAAATTTAATAAAATTCGTAATTTTTTTTATTATTTGTAGTGAAAGGATATGTTTTTAAATGATAACATTGGTATAAAAACGTAGGAAGACACCAAAACGCAGTACGAAATTATACATGGAATGTTACTTTTTTATTTTTATATATCTTTTAGTTTAGTCGACGCTCGTAGGAAAAATATACCTAACACGTGCGGGGAGCGTCTTTTATGCACTCGATTGCTGACCTCTGTCATTGCCGAACTGCAATCAGGGTGTGGAAAGTCTCACTTATCGCACTTGTTAGGTAAATAACTATAACAAGCAACCACATTTTACAGGCATTAGTAGGTTTCCCAAACAGCATTCAATTCCACGTTTTCGAAATAACTAGGCAACTTCCCCGCTTTGCGATGTATTCATTGAAAGAAACAACTGAGCAAGTCATGCCAGATGGGTATGTGCAATTTAAAGTGAATGAACGACTACAGAGAATATGCATGTGGATAAATCAAAGCTTCCTATTCCCATCTGACGTCGAATTCGACTCTGGACCAAATCTCACGCTGAACTTGAAGTGTCTTAGGGACGGTTCTTTCTTAGTTATGAACTTTGAGATATCCGGCAAAGTTACATTTTATGCCACCAATATGTCAATAATTGCTGATTTGGTCCAGTCCATGGCGACGTACCTTAACATCGACACACTAGAGGTATGTAAAACACCATTGTTTGTAAATACGAAAAGTCGTTGATATGGAGCAATCTATACCAACTAAAAAATTATTCACTATAGTGCTTTCGTTTGATATGCTAACTAATGGAATGCGGTGCACAATGGCGAGCGCGATTATCCTAATATAGGAAATAAAATGAAAAACAATAATGTTAACTCAATTTAATTTATAATATATCAAAAACAAACTACAAATGGATGCGATGAAATTTTTATTTTTTTAACAGCCAACGTTTCATCTGCCTGAGAGACATCCATAGGGTGCTGGCGTACGCATATAGGTATAATTTCGCGCGTTGCATTAACGGATATTTTTTATTATTGTCTCAGTCTTGTAGGTGTTCGATGAGTTATTGTGTCCTTGACCGTATTATCTAGGTGTTTACAACGCGACATCGAATTTTTTATTTGGATGAAACATGGGTAAATGAAGGATACGGTGTGTCAAAAGTGTGGCAAGATAGGAATGTAAAGAGCTCTCGTCAGGTATTTATGGAAGAATGGTCTACAGGCTTGAAGATACCCACTGGAACAAGACGTCGGCGTCGTTTAATAATAGTGCATATTGGTAGTGAATGTGGTTTTGCAAATGACGGTCTTTTAACCTTCGAATCCAAGAAAACATTACCATAAAGCGATTACCATAAAGACATGAATTGCACCGTTTTCGAGGATTGGTTCAAAGGAATTCTGGACATATTACAACCTGGATCTGTTATACTTAGTGATGGATAATGCTTCTTATCATTCTCGAACATAACATCTGCCCACAACTGCATGGCGGATAGGGCAAATTAAAGACTGGCTGGAAGAAAGAAACATTGAACGCGATGATTCACTACTTAAAGCTGAATTGTTGACACTGGCAAGGCAACATTTTCCAGCTTTCACGAAGTATGTAGTGGATGAAATGGCAAAAGCAAGAGGAATGAATACTCCGGATACTCCCGTTAAATCAGTCATAAAAATGTAAATGAAGACAGTATCAAGTGAAAGTGACTTATTTTCAGATACTGAATAGTGATATGAATTTCTGAAGTGCGTTTTTATGAAAAGTGTTACTAATAAGTGACAGTGAAAAATACCAATGTGAATGTAACTACTTGTCTTACCTATATTAATAATAAGTAACCTAACCACGTTCTATCCTGGCATGGGGCGTTCTTACCCCCCCGTGGTCCTTGCTGGGCAATAGCAATTTAATTTCTTTCTTTTATTTTAAATGGTTATTCGCCTAGTTGAACACTAAGTTGTACACACAGCATGCAAATTTTTTTCAATATATTTTAAATACATTCAAAACTAAATACTTTTTTGGCTTAAACTTTTAAACATATATGAATATGATATAATAAGACATATTTTGAAGTCACTTCACCTTGGTTGCGCATGATGAGACGCCACTGAGCAGTAAAGCCAGTAAATCGCCGGCTTGTTCATGCAGGTGTATGCTAAGTGAGCGAGAAGGGAAATGAGATTTATATGAGTTGAAGAGGGATAGCGACCGATATCGTAAGCCGCGGACTGGAGACCCTAGTTTTATTCACAAGAAATTGTGGCGGTATACCATTTTACACTAAATATCCTTTTGTATTGCATAATGATGTGATTTACCGCTTCTGTAGTAATTGGTACGGGTGTTATTTGTAAAATGCTGCACAATTTTTTTCTCTAGTTTGTATATCAAACGAAACACTATAGTTGAACCAAAGGTTGAAAGTAGGTAAGTTTTTATTCATATAAGAACCTATAGGCTTCGAGAAATTTTCCACCACTTACAACTGCAATTGGTAATGTACCTATATGTAAGTAAAATTCTTAGAGTAATTGCAACATTTGGTGCAAAATGTAATCCAATTACAATTTTACGAACTTCTAAAGACGATTTTCCCGACAACCAGAGATTATGTACTCTGGTTGTTGGGAAAAAATAAAGTTTATCGGCACGTTGCATTACATTTGTCAGAAGAATGAACTTCTATCAGAGTACAGCTCTTGTCTTGGCAAAGTTTAAATAGTTCATTCACCTCTGGACATATATTTGATGGCATGAATTGATGTCATATAAAAATAAGAAATTGTCACTATGATCTTTCAGCTGCGTAAATCGTTATTCTAGAGAATTTGAAACTACATCGTGTATGAAAAAAACTTAAACTATCTTAAACTAAACTTTTTTCAAAAATTTTCAATTGGCTGATCTGAACTTTCATGATCAAATGCCGTTTCATACGCCGAGGTCGTTCTCTAGACTCAGATTTTTACAATATGCCATCAGGTCTATCTCTGTTGCAAGTAGTTCTTTAGCGTCTACGATTAATTTTTTGTGAGATTCATGCGTACGAAGATTTTCCAAATAAGTTGATGAGTCTTGGCATCGTAAATCAAGTCGCTCTTACTCGCAAGTCACTGATAGCGGCACGAATCTAGTTTTTTCTAATTTGACATGTAAAGTGACACTTTTCAAAACCCTTTGACGTTAGGAAACGTCTTACTTTTCACAACCAGTTACGAAAAGTAAAATATTACACAACTGGTTTTGTAAAGTTTATTTCATAGTGGGTTATTTAAACCTGTCAAGCTATGAAAGTGACGAGATTTCACACACCGTTACAACCTACTGGATTGTTTTTAAAGGTATACAATTCAGTTTTCTTCTCATAAAAAACAAAATTGGTGACAATTAGAAAATTCTTGTATGAAACACATTGGGAAACATTATTTTGTGTAACTCGCATCCTTTTGCGGAACTCGCTAGCGCTCCGCAGAAATCTGTTCGTTACACATAATAGTACTTTTCCCAACTGGTTACATAAATAGCTATTATGGGCTGACACCCACTTTGCACACCGTGTTAAGCTGCCCACCATTTCACTTCTCTAAAAGTTACTGAAAAGTTTAAAATAGAAAAATATATAATCGAAAATTGTATTTCTCTGCGATTATAATCAAGCAGATAATTATATTTCTCATTTTGCTGGTAAATTTTGGCCCCTGGACTTTTACGTATTAAATATTTTTGCGTACCCTGAAGATGTATTACTAGTTGCATCATGTTTAAATTTCTTTCGAACATAAATTATTAACAATATCGGTTTTTAGTCGAAGGCGTCATTTCCCTTGGACGAAGAAAATCTAAAAAAGCTAATGGAAAAATTGACCGATATAGAAGATGCCCGATTGCGGTTAGGTACAGATGTAGCAGACCGTCTGGCACAAATCCGTCACTTAGTTATAAGGGCAGAAGACAGTAGAGTAACGTACTTGTAAGTAACATGTAACAGAGCACTTCAAAGAACGATTTCAACCAGTAATATTTCTTTGTACCAAGTTGCAGACGATGGATGATTGGGAAAAGATACAATTCCAGATAAATTTACTTTACGTTTTTGGAAATTTCATTGGTGATAAATGTACTGAAGATCATGTTTCTACAGTGTTCAAAAAAGGAATACACGGGGTGTAAACTATAGGGCTTTAACTCCCTTACCTTAAGTTGTTGCGATTAATAGTTCTTCTTATCGTACGATTTCCACGAATATTTCTTCGAGCTCTAATTATTTTTTTTTTCACCCTCCATAGTACAAAATGTCAACATAACATGTTTCAACAAACCTAGTAAAAGTATGTTGCGTAAAATCCTCATTTAACAGGCGAATACAATTTCTCCTTTCTGTGAATTGTGACATTATACACTTATTTATATGAAAATTGTACAATATTTTTCAATCGAAACTATCGACATGCACAGTGTAAACACAATATTTAGATATTTATTCTGCTGCTGCATTTCCAAATGTCAAACAAAACCTTTTTGTTTCCAGTGGTAACTTGATTGTTATAATACTTAGCCCACCAGTTCATTAGTTACTACCGCAGGTTTTTTAAATGTTTTATATAGATTTACCGTGTAATTACAATTAAATTGTAATTATGATAATACTCATTCGATCAAGAAAAATAAAAAACCTTTTCGAGATATTTATCTAAGGTTTCCCTTCACTGATTTAAAATGTTAAAATTCTCATTCATTTTTATTATACAGGGTTTTGCACACAGCTTATTTAAATTTACAGCATTTTTGTGACACATGCTTATTAAATGTTTTCCCAGGCACCCTGTATAAGAAATGACAATTCTAGCTAATAACTGAGATAGTTAGAGGTATGCAAGCTTACTGGAAAATAATAATAAGAACAAAATCCATTACTTACTTTGTTTTTAAACATGTCCTAATTTCAATAAACCCTCCTATATTGGAAAATATAGGAGGGATATAGCAAGATATAAAAAAAGGCCATTTTTTTCGAATTGGTCCACAGGTTACTCTGGTATAAAAATTTTATCTCGATTTTGCTTTTCCTAAACTCTCGGTAAGAATGAAATTCTGACTTTTTGTAAGGGTTTAGTTTACACCCCGTAAATTCCTTTTTTTGAGCACGATAGAAACATGATATTCAGGTCATTTATTACCAAAAACTTTTCGAAATTATGAAATTTCCAAAAACGCCCTGAAAACCGTATTTTGATATTCCATATTATTCAGAAGATATATGCATCCAAAGTTACATTAAAATTTTGAATTATTTCAACCTAGTGGCCAGCAGTATATTTGATGAGATTGACTTGCTTAACACGACGATAAAACTTTTACATTAAAGCCATCAAACTGAAAATAATAAAAAGTTTTTCAATAAGAACGATATATGATTTTGAAACGATATGATAACCATGATGATGAAGTTATACCCCGAAAGCTGGTAGACCATTTTGGGTAGATATTTGGGGCACCGTGAAAATATCTACCCTTCTAAAATACTTCTTTCTTAATGTCTGAATACAAAATTGAAGACCTAGCTGAAGGGTAGTGGAGCTTGACCAACCCTTGAATTTTTAACTTTTTTTTGCAAAAAAATATCTTTCAGGCATTATAAAATTAAATATACCTTCAAATACCTTCAAATTTAGTAGGTATTTAAAGAGTTTAAAAATAAAAAAGCCAGATTATTTAGTCGGGTCTAAAATTTTGGTTTTAAAATTGTTTTCCATAAATATCAAAAAAATAAATTTTAAATTTAAAATAAATATATTTGAGACACGTTGGGATTTAGACAGGATAATATTGCTAGGTATCAGAAAAAATATTTTCAAAAGGCACGTCATTTTGAGGGGTCATTCTACCTGCCAGGTGATCAAGAATGTTATTCGTAAGTGCGAATTTTTTTTGGAGTACGTAAAAGTTGCGTGATAGATTTGTTTTAAATTTTTTACCCTCTGTTTATTTTAATTTAATTGTATTTTTATTAATTATAATAAAATACAACGCATTGAAAAAATTAATGGATACCAAATAAAATGGAAAAAGTGTTTAAGTTGAATTATAACATAGGTATAAAAGTATCAATTTTCCTTTTAGATCATTTTTATTTGTCATCTGCATTTGTTGTTTTATCACAACCTACCCATACCGTTACTCCCTCGCACTCACGTAGGTATAACATTTGTGCTCACCTGGCAGGTAGAATGTCCTATCAAACAAATTTCTAGGTACCAATATTATTTTGCCTATATCTCAATATACCTCAAATATATTTTTTTGGTATTTATGTAATACAATTTGGAAACCGCATAGCAAAATTAAGAAAGTATTATACAAATTTTCACGGTGCCTCAAATACCTACCCAAAATTGTCTACCAGGTCTGCTGCTATTATACCTGTCACCAGTTGTCAATTATTATCAGTATACTAAATACATCAATACAGTATGGCTACATGCGCGCTTCAGGAACGTTTGGTCATTATCAAAAAAATGTATGGAACTTTGGTATATTCGTCTATACGTCGCATCGTTGAGAAATTTGCAAATAAATTCAATCATCACGATCTAAAACCAGCAAGTCGTTGCTTCGAATGCCAGTGGAACTGTTCAAAATATTGCTGCTCTAAGAACTAGTGTTGAAGAGGATCCAAATTTATCAATTCTTCGCGGCGCTCAAGGGTTAATTAGGGCTTAAAAACACGATAATTTGGCAGATTTTGCAAACAGACTTGAATTTACACCCGCATAAGATTGTTTTGACCCAAGAACTTAAGCCATTGAACCATTGTCGGCGCCGAGAATTTGCTGCTTGGAGTATAGATGTTTAAAAAATCTTTCCAGATAAAGCACATTTTTGATTAAGTGGATATGTTAATAAGCAAAATTTTCGTTTTTGGTGTGGAAACAATCCACAGCAGATTCACGAGAAGCCTTTGTATTCACTAAAGGTACCTGTATAGTGTGATTTATGGTATAGTGGCATCATCGGATCATTTTTTCCAAAACGAGGTCGGAGATGCAGATACAGAAAATGGTGAACTATGCCGGCAGATGTTAAGAATTTTTTTGTGGCAAAATTTAGATGCACTTGATTTGGAGGATATGTGGTTCCAGCAAAACGCTGCCACATGTCACACTGCTCATGACACTATCGATGTATTGCAAGAAAAGTTTGACGAAAGGATAATTTCAAGGAATGCAACTGTTCATTGGCCTCCAAGAAGTTGTGATTTAATTCTTTTCTATTACTTCTTCCGGGGGTATTTCAAATCTAAGGTCTATACAAACAGACCACAACCAACCACTTGATGCCTTGACCACTTGATACCCTGTACTTTAAAATAATATACAATGTTTGGTTGTATCTGAAATATTTTTTATTTTGTTTCATTTTAAAATCATGTCGTTCCTATTGGAAAATCCTTTAGTAAAAGAATTGCCCAATATTTTTAAAATACTGTCTTATTCTGAGCATGCCGGCTACTCCTGCTTTTGTGGAATGGGTATTTTTTATGAACAAGTGGAACGCTTCTAAGAATCAATGCTGTAAAGTAATGAGTGGGGCAAAATTACTGATAACAATGTACTTTTAAAGCAATTGTTTTTTTTTCTGAAAGAAAATGAAACAAGGGAGAAATGGGGAAATATATAAAGCAGGTATCTTTCAGTTTTTGTAATATAATAATGTAATGTTATGCGTTATACCTAATAAATTTAATGAATTATTTCAATATTCTATATATTTTTGAAATGACCCCGCAGCAAATAAGTACGCGTAAAAACGGTTTCGGTGAAATTCTCTAAAATTTTGTGAATTGTAGATCTAGTCCTACTAATTAAATTAGATGTAGATACTGTACATACATACAAGTAGATATATTAGTACTAGAGTACCTTTTTTGTATTTTTCTGTAATTGATTGTCTGCATTTTGTTTAAGGAAGGAAATGCCTAAGTATTACAAAGAACTGAACACTATAAATAAAGAACTAATTAATGGCTACAATATTAGACTACAAAACTATAACGAAGGCGTTGAAACAATGAAGAAAATTAATGCTATTTTACAGAAGTATTCTAGATTAAGAGGTAAGACTACATACTTATAAGAGTAGATTAAATACATGGTTTTATTTTGTTCTAGTTGGACAAAAATCTTCAAATATGATCAACCGTTGCAGAAGTGCAGTTAAAGCCAATAATATCGAAGGATTAATAAAAATCATTCGTTCAGGAGAGTTGTAATTTGTGTGCAATTTAATTATGAAATTCTTTCATCTACATTTTTTTACATTAACGGCGTGATAATTGAAAGAAATGTGAAGATATGCAACTTTACGTGAAACAGTGTACAGCTGTGTTGAGATATAAACAACCATACTCGCAGTTTCGATTGAAGATAAGGAGTAAAATGTACAGGCCCGAATTTATTAATTTGACGACCCCTCCCCCACCCTGATGATTTATTACAAATCTAAACAAGTTACTGACTGGATAAACTATAAGCAGATAAGAAACTTAACTCTGGCACCTATCAGACGAGAAAAATCAGCTTATCTAGCATATCATCAGAGTAATTCGTCTAGAAAAGAACTTTGGAAAACTATTAAAACAATTTAAAACATTAAAAAATTAAACATTAATGATGCTGATCAGGTCAGCTAACTAATATAGATGATATTAACGATTATTATTGTTTTATCTGTTTTCAGCCCATCAAATAACTGTTCCGCTACTGTAACTAAATATACCTCCAATAAATTTAATAATAATTTATATTTTCAATTTAAATTTGCAACAGTTGATGATTTTAAAAATATAATTTCCAAATTAAAATCTAATGCGATAGGGTGTGATGGGATCTCGGCTATTATGCTAAAATATTGATTTCCAGTTATTAGTAATCATATAACCCATATCACAAATTGCTGATTAGAGATTGGCCATTTTCCTATCAAATGGACGTTATCAATAATTAGACCAAAGGAGAAAAATCCACTGATATATTCTGACTTAAGACCAATCACTACCATACCCGCTTTATCGACAGCTAGAAAAAGTAGTTTAAGCCCAAATTTGTGATTATGTAATAGGCAATAATAGTCGAAGAAATAAAGCAATGAACTTCCGATTTTTTGAGCAGTAAGATGGATCTTGGATGGATCTGGTGCATCTCGAAGAGACAATAAATAAAAAAATGACAACTGTAAATATGGATGGAAATATTTCCTCCGAAGTACCTGGTTCCCATGGTGGACACTATGAACGTCGTCGAAAAATTAATGAAAATTTATTTAAATCCAGCTAATAATTATGTAATACTCAAGATAATTCCAGGAGACGACGTTTATACTATCCACCCTGTACACCAGGTACCTCAGAGACGGTTGTCGTCATGATATTCGTGTTCAGCGCAGTTTTCACAAAATTTTCAAAGCATCCTTACCTTCGCGACAAATTTAACCTTATACGGAATACTCAAAAAAAATGCGGTTTACTATGAAATTAGCTCTTCCTTCATGTCGCTCATCCATGTTTTGACGATATTTTGTATATAATGCAATAATATTATATAATGATCGAGATGATCCTTGATGATCAACTTAAAAATCTCTTTTACTTTTAACTTAACTTGCCTACAATGAAATTATTATTTCAAATAATTAATTACACATTATTTTGTCTTGTTATTTCTTTAAGTGATAACTCGGCTCGGCACTTTTATTTTTGTGGGTGTTGAATTAGACTGGGCCGTGACGCGTCAGGCTCGGATATGTAACGCTCCTTCGGATAAGAGCGAGACAGTAGAGAAAGTTTGTGGTTATTGAATGAGACTGAGCCGTCACGTTCGTCTATGTAACAATATCAGTACACTCGTTGACTAAGCGAGAGAGATAAACTTGAATCTATAGTACATTACATACCGAGCGGGAAAGTACTCTATTTCAGCCGAGCGGCAAGGTAAACTACAGACGCGAGGCTAGAATGAGTTCCCGCGAGGTTTGTATACTATTTTACTCACAATCGGTTAGTAGTTTATGGATTTCTAATACTCACAATCTACCAATAATAATTTCGTTTCAAATATCTGTATCCATTTTCATTATGTGATAAGATGAATTATTTTAAGTAACCTGTGAGATCGTTGCTAGGTAACAAAACAAGTTTGTTGAATCTGACATTTAGGCGATACACGACGCCATTAATTGTACATATAATCAAATTGTGTTTATTTTACAAAAATGTCTGATAGTGAATTTGAATGTACGCTACCAGAAGTGCGGGTAGCTGCAGAGAGAGCTACTGAAGGAATAATTCCTGAAAAAAGCAGGGAGAGGTATGAAAACACCTATGAACTATACAGTAAATGGTGCGTGGCTAAAGGTGTGCAGCATACCTCTGAGACGGTACTTCTTGCTTATTTTTGTGAAATAAGCAAACAAAGTAAAGCCTCCACATTATGGTCAAGATATTCGATGTTGCGAGCAGTATTAAACTTTAGGCATAATGTTGATATTAGTAATTACGCAAAATTGAAGGCATTTTTGAAAAGGAAGAATGTGGGATATAAAGCTAAAAAGTCAAGTGTTTTTTCTGAAGCAGACATCGATACATTTTTAAACAATGCCCCGATAGAATATCTTCCTCAAAAGGTAATTTTAATTTATTTAGTGCATATTAAATATATGTTATATTAAATTTTTTTAGGTTGCTTTAATTATTGGCATTTCCGGAGCCTGTAGGTGCGATGAACTTTTAAAAATGAAAATAAGTGACCTGGATATTTTAGAAAATCGAATTATAATAGTGATTCCTGTCACAAAAACCTACTCTTCCCGTACATTTGTAATTACAAAATCGGAATGGATAAATATAATAAAGCAATACTGTGACCTTCGTAATAACATCGACTCTGATAGATTTTTTTTACAAATAAGATTTGGTAAAATTACACGACAGCCTTTTGGGCATAATGCTATAGGAAGTTTTCCCAAAAAAATAGCAACTTATTTAAAGCTGGAAAATGTTAACATGTTTACAGGACATTGTTTTAGACGTACTTCAGCAACATTATTAGCAAATACAGGTGGAGACATCCTACAGTTGAAAAAGTTGGGGGGGTTGGAAATCCAACACCGTAGCAGAGGGATATGTGGAGAATTTATTACATGGACAAATAAAAATTGCTAATATGTTGTCTCATGTAGAAAATCCAGAAACGTCGGCGTCTTCATCTATTTCTGAAACTCATAATTTTGAGCAACACGGTCTTACTTTAACCGTTAATAGTAATCATAATTCCAATGTAACTATTAATATTTATAATTCCAAATAGTTTTCTTTTTGTTATTGTTGTTGTTGTTTCTGAATTACATAAATGTTGAGTGGATTCTATTCTTTCTAAACCATCTTTTAATCAAAAATGACATTGACATTTCCAGGTAAGAAAAGTGACATATGCTAGCCGGGAAAGTACTTTCCCGGCTAGCTGGGAAAGTAAAGTAAGTAATAAGTCGCTTCCCGATTACTTCAAAGGTTAGAAATCCATAAATTACTAACCGATTGTCAGTAAAAGTATTTACAGCATATATTAGCTTCTATATGCCTATTGTTGAGGACAATATACCAGGAGGTTCCGGCTGGTCGGGTTACCGTCCAATTGTTTTCCACTTTGTAACGAATTGAATTGAATTGGATTGAATCGAATCGACTGCCGTCGCAGTACTTGCTAAATATGAGTAGGTATTTTGGAGCGACATACAGTGGGGCGATATCTGACGCCGATTGCCTGAAACATCTGTGTCACGGATGTGTACGGTCAATGTGTATTAATGGGTATGGTGTACGGGAGGACGGTTACAGTATATATTTTAAAATTTTACTTTGTTTTGAAACACACGTAATATTTTAATATCATACATGTGTGTACATATGTAAATGTGACAGAATTTGCTGTGTATGTATAAGACGTTATTCATCAATATAAGAAATACTGTGTGTTTAAGATCACAAGATTGACGTCTTACCAATAGCGATAATATTTCGTACTCAGGTATGTTCTAGCATTTTTGTGAAGTGAAAACTGTATTAACAGGTGCAGTGTATTGCGGGTTGTGGTAATACGGGCGGACGGTTACAGTATATATTTTAAAATTTGAAAATTCAACGAAGTTTTCACTTCTATCGTGTGGTCATAAGCACACACACCCATGTTTTTAAATTTATTCGCTAGGGCGTATCGCTAATTTTTAACCGAATTTGAAGTTTTAAAGAATTTAAAGTTTTTTCGACGCAGAATTTAACCCTCTCTAGTATTGAACGGAATGACATTTTGCTGACCATATTAGTTAGGTTAGGAAAATTCGGGTGCGAAATTTGAAATGGGTTACTAAACACACTTCAGCAAATTTGACTACCATTTATTTCTTATTCAAAAGTTTGAGACGGGAATATCTTGGGTTTTGGGTATTTTTTAGTATTTAAATCTATTATACGTCAAACTTTAAACATATTTCTCTACCATTTAAGCCCAAATTGTTTTTTTGTTATTAAGTAACGATTTTAGGTTATATTTATATATGTATTTCATTTTAAGGTTGAGTTGAGTACTAGGTTACTCAAGTCAAGACTTCGCCTTTTTATAAAAAAATTTATTAGTATAGAATTTTGTTATTATTATTATTATTATTATTATTATTATTATTATTATTTTTTATGCTGGTAAGTCCCCCCTGGCCTCCGACTAGTCCAGAGAGTCCCTCCAGCCTCGCTACTCAACGACCGCTCCCCACGTCCGCGGAGTCGGTCATTGAGGTCGCAATTCATGTGTCCTGAGTAGACGCAACGAGCCAAGTATGTCGGCCTTCTGCATCTTCCCAGCGATGACTTCTGCCGATTGACGGCATGCTGGGATGGTTCTTAATTCTGAGAGCAATGATTGTCTAATACCTCCGAGAAAGCCAATAATAAGAACCACAATTTTAACAGAATAACCCGGGTACAGCCTGCGGAGTTCAGAGAGTAAATCTCGATATTTTGTCCGTTTCTCCTCCTCTTTCAAGACAATGTTCTTTTCGGCCGGAGCCGAAAACTCAATAACGAACATCGTCTTAAGTTGGTGGTCGAGGAGGATCTGCGAGGATCCGCCTGACCGTGGGGAATGAGTAGTTCCAGTATAACCGGGACCTCTCATTCCCCACAACGGACTCAATATCCCCCGGAGCATAGGGCAACACCGGTGTCTGATCTATACCGTACGAGTGCCATAGGTGGTAATACAGCACTCGTAATGCCGCGTTATGTCGATGGTTATAGGCAGAGACCGCATATGCTGGACAAGCTGACAGCAAATGCATAATGGTCTCTGGGGCCCGACGACATGCTCTGCAGCTGACGTCAAGCACTTCTATACCCATCACGCGGCTTCGGTAGACCAGGGTGTTTAATACACCATCTTGGCAAGCTAATATAAAACCTTCGGTCTCTGACTTCAGCCCAGCTGACCTCAAAAAGCTAAAGGTCAGCTTTTGGGATAAGCCTAAGTCTTCTATATTTCTATAGTAGACTCCGTGCAATGGCTTATCCCTGTGCTGCTGAAAACGAAGTGTATTTCCAGCAGCCCGAAGGTGGGCTTTCAACCGAGCAGGGTCCAACTCGGTGACAGAGTTTGGATTATTCTGCTCGGTGTCGAAGTCGAGACCTAGGCTATTAGCTGCTCTGTGTGCTGCCCTATATATAAAAGCTCCTACGCCAGCTCCTTCATGGTCTTTGACCATGAGGAGTAGGGGATCCGAACTCCTGATAATTTTACAGGCTGTGTCCAGGGTTACTCTGTTGTGGAGACACTCCTATCCCAAGAGTCCACGGCCTCCCTGTTGTCGTGGGAGATATAACCGCGGATATAACGGACGATCTCGGATGCAAACTCCGACAGAGATGCATCATTTTGCGGGTACCTACGTCGAGTTGCTGCAGCTCCTCCTGTGTCCATTTGATTACTCCAAAGGAGTAGAGTAGAACCGGAACGGCAAGCATATTTGTCGCCGCCACCTTGTTGGTCCCCGACAGCTCTGAGGACCAGATCTGTCGAAGCAGGTGGCGGTACTTGCCGCGGAGAGCGTCTTTTGTAATATTTACCTCCTGGATGTGACTTTGTGGCACACCCAGGTAGGTATACGTCTCTCCGGCATCAAGGTGGTGTAAGATGCCTCCGTCTACCAGCTGCGCATCATCTTCGTAGTCCTCGCATCGTCCTCTCTTGAGATGAATCAGTGCACATTTATCCAACCCAAACTCCATACCAATATCCGCTGTGTACTCTTGCGCCACTCGGAGGGACTGTTGTAAATCCCTTTCCCCGGAGGCATATAGCTTAAGGTCATCCATATAAAATAAATGAGTGACCTTATGCCTCCTGTTTCCGGGTGGGCCGCAGTTGTAACCACGGGTTCTTCTAAGTGCAACAGATAACGGCAGGAGTGAGATGCAGAAAAGGAGGGGACTAAGGGAATCCCCCTGGAATACACTCCTCCTAAAGATAACCGGCTCCGTTTGAACCCTGCTCTCACCCGATGTAATGGTGAAGCGGGTTCTCCAGAGCGGCATTAGTTGTTCTATGCATCTCACTATTGGATCTGGCACCGCAAGGCATTGGAGCAAGTGAATTATTAGCTCGTGCGATGTATCAAATGCCTTGCGGTAGTAGATCCAGGCCATAGAAAGGTTTCGCTTGTACTGCCTGGAGTCCTGCGTGATACATCTGTCAATCAGCAGGTTCTCCTTGCAGCCAGCTACGCCTCTCTTAGAACCTCTCTGCTCGTATACCTCTCTGTTGGTAGACCCCGTCAACTGCCATGAGTACACGCATGTTCAAGATGAGTGCAAACATCTTGTAACATGCGTTCAGACAGGTTATTGGTCTGTAGTTTTTTGGGTCAGACAAATCTCCGTTCTTTGGGATGAGCACTGTTCGCCCCTCGACAAACCAGGCCGGAATCTGCTGCTCTCCATTCAGCCAGTCATTAAAAATCCTGGCTAAATGGTGGTGGATGTGACTAAATTTCTTCCACCAATAAGTGGGGATCCTATCAGGACCCGGAGCAGCAAAGTTCTTTGAGCCCTCAAGAACTCTCCGAACTTCTTCCGGGGTTATCGGTTGGCGCAGTTCTTGGAGCTCTGGCTGTTGATGTCTTCCACAGAAGACCTCAAACTGCGCCAGGGCTGGAGTGTCTCTAATTAGTGGATGAGAAACCTCATATATTCAAGAATACAATCGAGAAAATACGCTTAAAAGGTGTTTCAAATTTTTATTACATTTTTACGAATTATTAAAAAGCTATCTAAAGATAAAAAAATATACGCTTGCTTTATATAACAATTACAAATAGTCTGGTATTTACAACCATAGATATAAACTTTAAATATCCAATCTATCCTAAGCGTTTGCTATTATTAATAACAAAAATAAATATGTGTTGTCTATCAACAGTTCATTTATATCCTAGAACATAGTTATGGCAGTTTAAGACATTGAAATTATTACAAGTATGCATCAGAACTCGATAAATGGAAAACTTCTTACAACACTGAACACACATATATCTACAGTTTATTTTATAAAATGGCACATTATTCACTTCGAATATACTTAAAGTACTTCGTTGAGATACTTCCTGTCAACGTGCGGCCAGGTGGCCAAGACGAAGGATTCGATTTCACATTCGTTCTCGCCTTTGGCGATCCTGAAGTAGCCGCCTTCGCCCCAGTTTGAACCCCAGCTGTTCGCCACTTTCTAAAATTAAAGTAAGGGATAATATTAAGATATTTGTCACATATAACAAAATGTAGCAGTGTATTAAATAGAAACACTTTGTCCCAAATATATCATCCTATAAATATAATAGGGATGTCAAAGATTTTGATTTGGATTTTGGAGGGACCCCGCTGAAATAGAGCTTGAATGAAAGGTCTTAGCGATAGAATAAAGTTTCGAAGGGTGTTCATCGGATGATTCCACGTAAGGATAAAGCATTTTAAAAAATCGCAAATTTTTTTTCGCTAGCGGTATTTAGTGCCAAAATTTAAAAAATCCAAAATTCGTTGAAATTAAAGTATTACATAGCCATTAAAATGCTTAAACAAATGCGCTGCGTCTAATTGAAAAAATTTAGTATGACAACCTATTGCATAATTGTCAATTTCAAATTTCAAAACGCTCCCCAGCCTGTCACAGCGTACCGATCTTGATAAAAATTATTTCAATCGGTAGGTAATAACAGTATCTTACAGCATGCCAACATTTATTAACAAATTAAATTATTATTAACGAAAAACTCGTAAATAAGTAACGTAATTTGGTCAAGTCCCATTTGGTCAAGTCCCATTTGGCCAAATACCATGCTAGTGAGGTACCAGCATGGTATGTCTGGAACTCAAGTTAGTTCCTAAACTAAATTCGAATAAGCACATTATAAATATAAAACTAATAATAATTTTCAAAATATATTAACGCAAGTTTTTGCGGCCATAAAAAGTACCCCGTTCAAATAGCAACCACAATATATAAAGCCTATTTGTCTACAATAGTGACGTCGCCAGTATGGTATCCTCATATCACACAGACGGGTCAAGAGACTTTGCAAAATAAAACATTAAGGCTAGCAACATATTCACTAAGAGGAGAGCACAAACTATTCTTAATATAGGTACCCCTTCCCTTTCAGACTATATCCTCAAAAAGCTGTCCTCAATTCCAACCATATATCCATTCACTAATCAACCCATCCCCCGATGACGCATGAATCCCAAATATGACCCACACCCTAAATACCATCCCTTATCTCCATAAGGCATGTATTAAACAGCTTTCTCTGGGTGAGAAAAAAAATAAAAAAACTAAATAACATACATAAGAGAAACTTATAGGAGAAAAACTAAATAAATAAACCAAAAGAGAAACCAAATAATAATCTAAAACAGACAAATACAAACATATCTTCGATAATACCAAAAACAACACAAATAATAACATACATACAAAAGCTCAGGGGAGCAAAACTGAAGGAGCAACACAAACGGGACAAAGTAAGTCCCCAAAAAAGATACAGTCCACCATGGATCAAAATAGATCCCATGACCGAACCGTAGTATTTGAATGTTAATAGAGAAAGCTCTGATCGCTGCTTAGATTCCTATTGCTTTTAACTTTTATTGATAAACTATACTATATTTGATTTACATCTTATCATCAATCTAGCAAGCAGCACCATATTGTAATAATTTTGTATTAGTGAAATGATGAAATGATAAAATTACAAATCCAGTATAAAATATTAGTGCTCACATTCCAAATGATAATACAACAATCTGTCACAAGTAGGTATGCAATAATTTGTCTGTGAATTCTGGTAAGAGCAATAAAGGTTTAATGTGTTACATACGCGAATTCCTCTACTGTAATATTATGTAAGCTTTGAAATTACATAATATTAAGCTATAATCTAAGTACGCATAACTCTAATATTAGTTTATTTCTTTATCGGCATATCCTACCTACAATCTCATTATACACATTTTCTTTATTGTTTTGTAGACAATAATATCATTCTGCGTGTCAATGCTTGTGCTTTATCTCGTTAGAAGGGCAAGGTAACGAATGAAGCGATATATATATATGTTCATGTTCAACAGGTTGATAACCTTACCAGTGCAGTATCACGTTTATGAGAGCCGATTCACTATGGTTAAATGCCATTTGAATGCCGTTAGGTTAGAATTGGATTGAATTAAACGTGTATATATATATATATATATATATATATATATATATATATATATATATATATATATATATATATATATATATATATATATATATATATATAAAAGCTTTGAAATTCTTTGCTATTCATATTTGTTTTGTGAAAAGTAATCTTGGGTTTGTAGCATTTCATTACATAGAGAAATAAACAAATAGACGAATAAGAAGGAAGATACACTTACCAGTGCTATATCTGGTCATACATACGGAAACGAACCACTATGCACACGGAAACGAACCACTTAGAAGTTGTACAAGTTTTTTCACCTTTATTGAGGATCTTCAGAGCAGTGTACGATTTATTTCATTGATCATTTATACTTGAATTTAAAATATTAAAACTCAAATTCTTAGAATACACAAACCTAGTCTACTATTTATATTTGTTCTATTTGAACATATTATATATAAAAGCATTAAAAAAGTGCGTTTCCGTGTGTATAGTGGTTCGTTTCCGTATGTATGACCAGATAAAGCACTGGTAAAAGTATCTTCCTTCTTATTCGTCTATTTGCTTATTTCTCTATGTAATGAAATGCTACAAACCCAAGATTACTTTTCACAATATATATATATATATATATATATATATATATATATATATATATATATATATATATATATATATATATATATATATATATATATATATATATATATATATATATATATATATGTATATATATATATATATATATATATATATATATATATATATATATATATATATATATGGCCCGAAATAAATAGTCCTGAAATTAAGTTGGCGGTGTTTCTATGCGCGCGCCGTCATACCCATGTCAGCTAGTATAGACCTGTCAAGTAAACCTTAGACAATTAATTAGTAAAGCTTAAATGTTAAACATGGTGTTAAGTACAAAAGAAAAAAAAGTATTTTTCTGGTGGAGCATTATTTTCGGTCATACGGAATCAAGCGAGGGAATGGTACAAGTCTGTGATACGTGTGTGATCAATTCACAGAACAGTTTAATAAACATTATCCAAGTAATGCCGTAATTTTAAAGGTTGTTAAAAAATTCAGAAATACTTGCAGCGTATTGTACCAGCGAAAAGGAAAGTCGGACGTTTCAAGACAGTTAACATCAACATTAACCATGAATCCGTTTTTGAGAAATTGTAGAAAATCCAACCAAAAATCAGCCAGCGAAAGACAGCGTTGCAACTCGGTTTAAAGAGAACTTCCCTGCAAAGAATCCTGAAGGAGCTGGGTGCATTTTCGTTTGTGATTCAGGTACATCAACAGTTACATCCTCGGGATGATCGTAGTAGAGTGGAATATTGCACCAGAATTCTAGCGTTACAGTATGAAAATCCTGAATTACTGAAAAATTTATGGTTTTCAGAGGAAGCACATTTTCATTTGTCGGGCCATGTGAATCGACGCACAAATCGATTTCTGGGATTTGCCAGACCCGACGAGGTTCAAGAAGTTCCTTTATATAGTGCAAAGTGAGTGTCTGGTGTGCAGTTTCGGGACACTCAAACATTGGTCCGTACTTTATCGAAGAAAAGTACTCAATCAACAGCGATACATACAACAAATTTTAACACGCTTTGTCCCTGATCTACGTCGATTCTGTCGTGCACGTAATTTGGCATTTCGAGAACATGTTTTCCAGCAGGACCAGGCACATTCGCCAGACCGACTCTCCATACGCATTTGGGCGTTTGGGGCATGGCCAAAGATCCCGTCCTCACAAAGTCACCACAAACCATTGATGAATTAAAGGATGCTATTCGAGCCTTCTTCGCAGAACTGAGACAACCCTTATTCCGTAACAGGACGTTGCTTGCCAAAGTCGGTGCAACGTTATATTGATGCATGGGTCAACTGCAGATCAAGACCGCAACCAACTAAACAGTTACTAGTTTAAATGTTTAAAAAAAATACGTACCCAATATTTCTGTACTCCTTTTATGGTATACTCTTCACCCCAACCGACGATTCTCACCGAATGATATCCCTTTATTTCGTTCAGAGATAAGTCGGTGTGGCTGTATATACCACCTTGATACGTGAAGAAGTCGTGGTAAACCTTCATTGTAGCTGAAAATAAGATGGTATTCTATTAAATTGAAGGAAGAAATGGTAGACTTGTTAGTTAGGTATTATATATGCTTAACTGACGTTCTTGCTTATCTGACGTTATATGACTTTATACAGATAGCGCAAATCATCTTCGATCATAGAGGACTACCAGGTAAATTGACAGATTCCAACGGATACGAACTTTTAATGCGCAAGCGCTATCGCGCCTATAATCTACGAGCCCTCTACTCTGAAGAATTACTTTTTAATTTCCAATTTGTATTTCTTCCATGAAACAAACATCGCTTGAACATAAATGAAATGTTTACGATATATTTGACTTAACGTAGACCTAAGTACTTGCTCATTAGCCGTTTACTGACCGAAAACCGAAATAATCCGAAGGAAAACAAACCAGTTATTCTATCGCTAAAGTATGTCTGATTACTTAGTCTTTAAGTACTTTCTAGATTTACTCTTATTTAATTCTTCATGTCAGTATTTTGTTCCTAAAATTAAATTATTATTTGCGTTTTATAATGATATCACATTTTAATTATAATTAGTAATATACATCGGATATTATTATTGTAATAATATCGAAATAAAATGAGATCTGTCAACCGTGTCATCAAAAACGTTGACTGCTGTTAGGATTTGGTTACGTGCCAATTGCGCTCGGCTTTCCTGATCGAAAGCAATTTGCCCTATCAGTATACATATTGCATATATACATGGTGATTGGTAAGGCGATGCCGATCTGGAACGAGGAGGTAGACCGGCATTTGGCCTTGATTTATACCAAACCTATACCTATATGAATTATATACCGAAATATTTTTTCTTTATCCGAAATAAATAAATCTGAAGCCAAAAAATATTAAGAGATTCTCTCGCCCATAAAAAAATAAAATGATATTGATTAGAAAATAATTGTAATGGTAATTAAGTGTTGATTTTCAGTTTATAAATCTTTTAATTGTGACAGTTTAATTTATATATAAAAAATAGCACATGTCCCAGTGCAATTGTCACTTTGACAGCGACAAAAGTTACCTGGAACTTTTACGGTAACAATTCAACTCAATGTTTTTCACCAATGTAATTCAGCCTATGCAATAGCATATTACACTGGAAAAATTTACGTCAAATGAGAGGAAACAGATTATTCCAGCGAAAATTTAACACTTCTACTTTTAAACCTATAAGATGCTTTTATTTTGGCGCACCATGACTTGCCATGGCAACCTGAAAAATTTCCGGAAAATTTTTCGAGGCGAGGTGATAAATAAGTGGAATTTTTTTGACGGTTGAGAAGTTATACATATATATGATCTACACATTGCCATCTTATCTATGTTCTTTACAACCGTTAAATAATAATAATTTACTTGTTATTAATACGACGTATCTATAGGACATAATATTTTTATTTATTGTTCTTTATAAGTTTAATTTAACATAAAATACAAATTGTACGATAGTAAAATGTCAAGTTTGATTTATACTTGGAATGTGAAATTTTCTTACCGAATACCATACGAGCACAAATTACTGCTGAACATTTTTCTTCGGGCACGAATATTTTAAGAAAATTATCGTGACTTCAAACAAAATTCCGGAAATAATTTAAAGTCGTGTGATATTATAAGTGACAATAAACATCAAAATAACTCTGAATTTTATTTTTAAAGCACAATCAAACTGGTCCAATTTGACTTATGACACTGTTTCATTGAATTGTCCTCTGAATATAACTCGTGCTCTCAATTTTTCTTCAATATTTGTCATTAATTCATTACTCGTTGCTGCTGTTTTTGGAAAATAATTAATTATTATCGTCACAGCAGAAACTCGCATTCAGAATGACAAAATGATATTGTCGGCAAAACCCAGAGCACTTGTTGTATTATAAATGACAAATGCACTAGTGGTTTTCACTTATTCATTTTTTTATCAATTGTCGTGGTGTCCGCTGCCAAGACAATTATTGAATTATTAAACACTAACGATAAGTCGATTCGGTGACTCTACGAACAACGAAATTAGTCTAATTATTAATACATGTGTATCTGCTTTTTGCAATGCTAAAGGATATAAATTTGAACCAGATACTACCATCGAGAAATTGAATATAATATTGCCAGATTGAGCGTTTAATATGCGAAAATGTGACGGAAAAGACTACAAAGAAGCGGTAGTTAAACCAATTTGGGATAGAAAAGAAACGTACAAGTTAATTGATCACGAGCTCCATGTAATGCTAAACGTGAAATCCTTTAAGCACAACCCGAAGAGAGAAAATCCAGTGCATCGGCTCTTAATAAATGTGAAGCCATTGAAACGTGGCCACTGCAAATAGTAATGGCCAGATTATGTGACGACAATGAACCGAAAGGACTTCAAAAGAAATTATATCACATTTTGGCGTCTGAATTAGCTTTGCGCGGACTAGTAGAAGCAACTTACTGCAAAACCACTTACAGGAAATGGATTACACCTAATAGTTTAGAAGAAGATTTAGAAGCCCAGTACGCTTATATAAAATTGGTGGAAAAACGAGGCACTTCTATAACATTGGACATAGTATTTCTTACACCAAATCCCCTTTGGAAGAAGATAAATTCTAAAGGATAGTATAAAAATGTGCCGATTGGAATTAACGAAATTTCTAAATGGACGCTCAGCACAACCGCCTAACAGTTCGCTAATTCTTAGATAGAACATTTCACGATCGGTGGACAGGGCGTAGTGGACCTATTCTGTGTCCTGCAAGTCACCATATTTTACGCAACTGGACGATTGCGTATCTGGCAGGATGACAGAACTTGCATACGATGAGGAAATACAAATCCGTGTTCAACAAGTTGGGAAAATGTAACGAGCAACTACGACAAAAAGTGAGACAAAGACATCTACTGTTGATATTAGAAGACGGGGGAGGAAATGCCTTAGAAATAATGGGACTAGACTGGGTTATAAATTTGTTCACAAATAATAATTTTTGCTTTGAATGAAGCTTATGAAACGATAGACTTGTTTTTATCAAAAGAACGGGAATATTTAATTTTTGTTTAAATAAAAACTTACTGCCAATTGATAGTGTTTCGACTTGTCTTAGTGACTCGTAAAAGTTCATATTATGTATGATAATGCCACTTGAAGAGGAAAAAAATGAATGATGAAAAATGGATATTTTTTTAATGCGCACAAAAGTGACAATATGAAAACCGTAGGTAGCATTTTTTATATAGGTATGTTTGGTTTAAATGGATGCCAAATGGCCCCTCTACCACCCCGTTCCAGGTCGGCATCACCTTACCAAGCAGCCTGGAGAACAGGAAATAAGAACACATGATGGGACAAATAATATTTCTAGGTACCTACCTACTTTAGTTACGGACAGCATATTCATAAATTTAATATATTATGAAGATAGTTACCTTGTACAGGTCCAGACAGGGTGATCTCGTACATAATATCGGTTTCATTACCAAGCCTATATGCAGGACCAACAGTATACCTCGAAGTTCTGTCACCATACCTTGGAATTTGGCACCCAGCATCCTCAAGTGTTCCTTGTCTCTTTATAGTACACGTTTTATTTCTGGCTTGATACGGGAAGCAGCCTTCATCGACAATTCTGAAAAATAAGTATACAGTTACAGCAATAAATATACAGTTACAGCTGTATCTCTGCCTCTTAATTACTGTCTGCGTATTAGAGGTAAATTAATATTCATATCAGTAGCAATATCATTAATGAAAATTTTAAGGAGTGCGGCTCAATAATTGATCCTCGGCGTACACGTGGTGTTTGAAGGGATACTTTGGACTAAAGCCATGATATTGTATAATTAAGCAAGCATTAAGTAATATACTGAGACATATTTATACCATAGTTTAAACTACATCCTCCTGACATATTCAATCTCATACATAATAAACTGTGTTTCAGTGTAACTGTGTATGAAATCAACTTACCCTTTGGATCTCACAAACGACCACGCTCTATCCAAATGGCCGCCACTACAACCTGCCTGTTTTTTCGTGTTACATGATATTAAGTTCTGCGCGCTCAATTGGTATTTCTCGTAGCCCTTGGAGACGATAGCATACCTAAAATTAAAAGTTTATTTATTTATTTAGAGCCGGTTTTACAATTGCCGAGTTCAACGCTAACTAATTTGAGCTTGAGTTTAGTTGAGCCAGCAGTGAACTGCTGTTGTTGTTTTACATATCCAGAAATAGGGAAGTTTAACTGAGCGCACAATATCTGCAGGTTGGCAACAAATTGACAGAAATGCGCATGACAATTGAGAAATGTAATCAGCTGTTTACTTGTTTGGTGGTGTGTTTACAGTATTTGTTAGCGTGGTTATGTTATTACAACATATTTAATTCTAAAATATTCAAGCTTAAACGTAATTGTAAAAACAATCCGTAAGTTCAAAAGGTAAGTCCGAAGAGTCTACTGGCATGATTTTCATAATACGATATGTTTGGTGTTGTAGATTGCAAGGTCTCTTGTTTTTCGTCTTGCTGGTGGCGGTTCTCACGCTTTTTATTTTGGCTATGGGTGAAGATCCCATAGATTCCCCATAGATCCCAAGAAAAAGAGCCGTAAATTTCAGCCGAAAAGAAGAAGGCATTTTAACTTCTTTAATTAAAAAAAAACAAACTTATTATTGAACGTAAGTTGTCAGACACTGACACAAACAAAGAAAAATTGCTCTGCTGGAAAAAAATTGAGAAAGAATTCAGTAACAATTCTGGCAAAAAAACGAAGAGTTACAAGCACCATGATGGTAGGTGACATTGCATGGTTTCTAAAATGATGCGAGGGTAAAACATTTTATTGAAATGAGAGAAAAAAAATTACCTTTCTCTTCGAGATGCTATTTGATTAGATATATATTCAATCAGGAAACGAACTGTATTTTTTGATAATCGAAATCGTTGTATAAACATCCTCGTTCCATGTTTCAAAGTGGTTTTGTCTTTCCCGATATTTTTTGGGTCTTCGCCGTAGTGGAATTTCTAATATATTAATAACCTCCACTACGTCTTCATCGTTAGTTAAATCGTCTAAATTTAAATGTTCCATATTTGAGAATTAACGATGCATAAAATAAAATAACCAAAATAAATTTTGTTAGGTTAGAATTTATTAACGTCAAACTAAAAATCTAACAGTTTTCTCGATTGTGCGCACGCGCAACGTCTTGAGCCATGCTTAAACTACCCAGCATCCTGAGCTCAGATGAGCGCAACATTGAGCCGGGCTCATTTATTAAACCCAACATGTAAAACATTTAAATAACTGCTGAACTTAAGTTTAACTTTGAACGCGAGTTGAACTACTTTTGTAAAACCGGGCCTTAGACAGGCAATTCATCACAAAGAATTAATATCTTAATTATAGTTTTGCACGTAGGCTCACGATAATAATAAAATATCTTTGGCCGTATTTAGGTATATCTTATTTCATCGCCACTTTTAGCTAAAAGCGTTTTCATAGATTTAAGACTTATGTTTTGTTTTTTTTTTAATATGTCAAACACTCACAGTCTAAGATCTATAAAAGCAAGCGCTTTAGCTAAATGTGGTTATACAAGAATATGTTATGTATGCCTTCATCTAGAACATTTAACAGTAAATACATCATTTACATGATAAAAATTAAGTATCAAACGAAAAACAGAAGTCCATACTCTTCTATGGCATGTGTTTTTGATCATAATATGAGGCAGAAATCTTTGGACAATCGCTATATCGACTATATTTTATTCTTGAATATTCGTCGTCTTAGATACTCATATTGGGCTTCCCATCCACCCAATAAGTACATTAACGAACCCAAAACGCTTCAACAACGCGAGCAGTTGAAGTAAACGATTAACATCATGTAATTGTGGTTTTGTTGATTAGATTATAATTTGGTATTAAAAAAATTCTTTAAGTTTGATAACTACATATTTTGCCATATAATACTAAGAAACAAACACATTCTTTTGCCATTTTCTCAGCATAGCGGCTAAATCCGGGCCTGTATGATGGTGCCAAATTAATAGGTATCTTGTTGGTCGAAGGAAAATAGATAAAAAATAGATCAAATTTATTCTAGCTTTTCCGGATTTGCTCTCGCACCGGATTTGCTCTCGCACCGATTTGCTAGTGCACTTTCCGACTGGCCTATAAATCAATTAACACTTTATTTCAAAGTCAATATTTAATAGGTGCTCCATTGCTAGCAATTACTGCTTCCAACCGTCTTGGCATATAATGAGGCAACGTTCGACAGTAATCTGCATCCATATTTTCCCAAGCGCCCTAAACGGCCAACAAAAGTTCTTCCCTGTTTTGCCTGCGAACATTTCTGACATTAATTTCCTTGACCAAACGTTTCCCATTTGGATTGAGATCGGGGCTTCTGGATGGCCAAGGCGAAACTTGAATGTTGTTGTCCAACCAGTCCCGCATTAATCTGCAGTTGTGAATACCGCAATTGTCCTGTTGGAAGGAAAAATTGTCTGGATATAATTGCTGCACCGATATTAACATAATATTTTGAAGAAAATGTCTATAATGTTCGTCAATTAATTTTTCCTTCCATATGCCGGCAGACTCCTTGACTCGCCGCGCTGATTGAAGCCTACATATGAACAGAAAAACTACCGCTACTATTAACTGGTTTGGTATATCGTTCTCCGTGCCGAGAATTTCTTGGTCTATACCTATACCCATGAAGTGACCCATCATGGCTTAACGTGAATATTTTTTCGTCGGGGAAAATGACATTAGACCCAGAAATATTATCCAGAAATATATCTGTCAACATAATTGTTGGCCTTGCTTCTTTGTTGTGGTCCAGATAACCAAATCTTCTTAGCAGCTCGCATTCTCCTAGCGTAATAGCACGATCAGGTCAGGACAGAATTGAATTTCACGAATATTTCTGAAGCGATTAAGTTTCGTAAGTCATATTTCTATGTAAATATCTCGCGATTCCGCGAATTTGACTTTTTGATTTCAGTGTTGGATAAAGCTAAATATTATTTTAGGCAACCATTTTAATAACTTTGTTGGTTATAATTATATAGTTATTGCGTTATAATTATATAGTTAATTGCATGGCAACATTAGGGACTTTTTTAACTGCGTTGCCGTCTCTTTTAGAGCAGTCTTCCTTTTCGATATTTTAGATACTTACAGTACTTGAGCACGTGAAATCAGTGACCAGTTTCCACCATGCTTTTTCCATTTTCAACCAATATTTTGTTGGCATCACTCAAAACTCTGAGTCTTGGACTTTTTGGAAAATTTACGTAGGGTATACTTTCTTGGCAATCTCTGGTGTCGTCAATTGTCGAATCCGAAATAATTAGGCATCTCTATAAATTCTAGCAACATCGCGCTTTGGCAATAATTGTCTAAACTGACTAACAAATACTATTACGAATATCAAGTCTTTGTGTCATCTTATTAATCTTTATTAGCAATATGTTAATTTAATTAACCACCCCTAGATGTTGACCTCTAGAGTTTAAGAGAAGAAGTATGGGTACCGGGCAGCATTCTAGCATTAGCGAGTCCATTAGAGGAACGGGTATTTTTGCTAGTCATGATAATATAACTATTGAAAAATAATATTGATATATGGTAATTTTTCTTACCTATCTGATGCAACAGCTGCTGTGGAAATAGCCCAAGAAGATGCACACCATCTCTGATCTTGGATTCCTGAGATGTATTCAGGCCATTTTTGGTTGGAGTCAAAAGACCGCGGTAAGCTATTTGGATCATAGATCCTTCTCACTGGGTTCATTTGCAATACAAACCTTTGTGGTGGTAAGGTACCCAGTCTAAAAAATAAGGCACATATCATTAAAAAATTCACTATAGATGAGGAAATTTAGTTAATAGAATACAACAAGACTGTGTGACTTGTTTGTACTCGTATAACGAAACGCCTTTCTTCGAGTATTCTGTGCTAACTTCATATCCTGTTAACCTGCTGTCATAAGGTACACTTTCACTCCTCGAAAAGGCATGTATAAAATCGGAGATAATAAACTGTTATCATCTCCCGGTCTATTATAGTAACTAAGGTACCAAGGGTGTTATAAGGATAATAACGGACCGAGGTCGGCAGTGTACTTCTCGAGGACCTGTGGCCCGAGGGAATGTACTTCGACCGAGGGCTTCATTATCCTATAACACCCGTGTATACTTCTTTAGCCGCATGAGACTGATTTTTAAAGGTCGCGTCACGACACGTTTTATAACATTTTCGTCTCGCAAGTGAGATAAAGCATATGACAGATATGAGGGAGAGAGAGAAACAGAGATATCGAATGCAGCTTTGACTTGGGCAGCGATCCCCCACAAGTGTTATAGTAATTTTGTTATAATTATAAACGATCGTAACAGAATCGAAATTAACCAGAATACAATATTACTTATGTATATCCTGCTGGATATATCTGGATTGGGCGTTTGAATCTGAACCAAATGGATGATGGTCTTTTTGCGGAGGATGCGTCCTTGCCGCTACTTCACTTTTCTTCGTGAGAAATGCGATTTAGATATGAATAACGACCGGAACATTGCCACGACTAAATTAGGAACAACGATTGATGCTATATTCTCGAGAAATCTACACCCTTTAAAGTCACGAACATCTGTGTCACACTTCAGTTACCATAAAACCAATATGTGCAATACATCTCTCTCTCCCCCTCTCTCTCTCTCACTCTCTCAACGAATCGGTAAAGAAGTATCCGCTTCTAACACGTATACTGTGCTGAACGCGGATTTTTTTTGTATAAAGTCTTCCATTTTTTCGGCGAATGGAAAAAAATCAGTGCACAAAAATTAATTTTCATCCGAGGTTTCCCTCTTTCTTCGACTATGATTTTTTTTTACGCTAAGGCACGATCTATTAATTTGACATCTATTAGGTATGTTCAGAACGATTTCATTTAAAATAGCAAATATCAAAATTGTTTGTAAACGCATTGCATAGCAACCCAAGGTTATTGGCAATTTCTATTTTAGAAGTGATTTATTTCCATGGTTATACATTTATAATGCCCAAGAATGCCCGTTATAGATATTCATAACGCCCAAGGGCGTTATTACTCAACTAATGTATCTCAAAATACGGTGGTTATTCCAATATAATAGACTAGTAGGATATTAAATAAATTATAAGACCTCAAAGCATCAAATAAATAAAACTGCTTACTTATAAAAGTACTAGCTAGAAACCTAGTCTACATTTGGCAAACTTTAACGACTTATTTTGGCATATATGCATGCCAAAATAGGCAGTTTATACAAAATGTACAACATTTACCTTAAATGGATTCCGTCGTCT
>CAXKVY010005941.1:0-13882 GCA_964058915.1 Tetropium fuscum
TACTGCTTGGTCTGCTTGACTGTTTTGATAGTTTTGGTCATTCATTAATTCCTCTACCTACGGTCTACGGTGTACTGATGAGAGCCAACAGCTCGAAACTAGTCTACACCTGGTGGAGGCATGATACTAAGAGTACAAGATATGTGATCACTTGGGAAACGCGTTTTGAACAAACTTGCGCGTTACGTCACTCCGTGACAAAAATGTATGGCGATATATGGAGACGAAAGCTTTTAACACGGTTTTATTATAAAGTTTCGTTATGATTCGACTCGATATAACTATTTTGGACATTGCTTAAGTATACAGGGTGTTTACGAACTTGAGAAACATTTTATATTTTATTTTTTCTCGGTTATTAAAGCACTTTCATTAGGTATATTTTTTGTAAAGCATTAACTTTTAGCATAATATATTATCATGAATTAAAAATAATCTCCCAAGTTATTAAATGCCCTGTATAGGTAGGTAGAAAAAAGAACAAGGCAACCCAACCAACATGATATTCCCGCTCATTAAAGGGCCTGTACCCCGAACACTGGCAAATAGCTGGTGTCGGAGACCTGGGAGCTGGTACTTTGCCGTTAAAGGTCTACTACGGCACGAACTGGAATCAATGACTATCCACGTCTATATTCCTTGAACTGGAATGGCACTTAGTAGAAGGATTGTTTGTAAAGAACCTGTACATTAATTAGTAATTACTGCATTAGACGCCCAGTTGGGGTCCATTCTAGAGTCGGCTTTATAAAAAGCAAGCACGGAAAGCAATACAACAAATTTGTTATTCTCCAATCCTTAACACTTAATACAATGGACCTACTTGGTCATATCAGATATGACCAAGTAGGTCCATTGTATTAATTGTGAGGGATTAGAGTGAATTTAAAACTCCGTGTTAGTCCATCGAATAACCATCTAAATCAACAATTGCTTCATACTTCACAAGTAAATAATAAGCAGCGAATTTCTCAGTGTTGTTTTTCAGCAACACCGACAGAGAAGGTTAGGAAAAAGCGGGGGAATATTCAAAGAATCGTTTACAACGAGACATAAATTTTGCAATATAAACTTAATTTATAATTTTAAATAATACGATTTGTAGTTAATAGATGATTTAATCCCATGTAATGGATATAAGGTATAATATGTCAGAACAGGGTATTAATTTAGTATTTGAAATCGTAAAATCAAATTTTATACTTACAACTGAATAAATTATTGGAAATTAATAATTAAAACTAATGCTTATTTAATTAAAGATTATGAACATCAAAGATAGCCAATACAATTTAAAAGATTATACATATCAAAGATAGCCAAGAAAAATTAGAATTAAGCATCCATCCATCCATAGAAAATTTAAGCATCCTTTGAACATCCCACTGATATGAAGATAACTATGCTCTAATGTAAAAATTATTTCGAAAATATTTTATCTTAAAAGATAATATAAAATAACCATAAAAATTCAAAGAAAGATAGCTCGTAATTCTATATAAATATGTTTATAAATAATTGCTCATAAGAACTGGCGCCCATGAAAATAAGAGAATAATTAGGAGCAAAAGCAAGTATAGAAAGCATAATTAATAGTAATAAACAAAGTATTAACAATAATTATTTAAAATTATTAAAATTTATTAACATATTTACAAGGTAACTTAAACAATCTAAACTTGCTAATTTTAAGGAACATTGTTACAGAGGACTTAGTAGACTCCATGTAGTTAGATTTTAGTTAAGTACTTTTTTCCCAGGATAGTAATAAGTTGTTTTTAAATTTCATTTCATATGAACAATTTCTCTTTTATAATAAACATAATAATATGTAAACACAGCTACTTTTTTCTTGTTGTGCAACTTTCAGATGAACAATTTAAATATTAAACCACCATTCACCAGGTAAGTAGTAAGGGTAATTACCCAATATGCAAATTAAACATTATTTCTCTATCATAGCATTTCTAAGATAATATTTCAAAAATATATAAATATCACAAATTTTTCTCATCAAAACTTTAATATAAAAAAAACCATATATGTATACGTTCTCTCAATTTATCTGGTGCTGCAGGCTAAGCCATCAGGTTATTTATTGAATTATCAATAAAATATCCCCAAATCCCTCTCGAAAATTGAAAAACCTCATCTACATAATCCAACGGAGTAAGCGCTTTATTATGCAGCAAGTCAGATGCACCTACTTCGTAATATGGATTTTCAGGTTCGATTCCAACAGTGCATTACCTATTCAGTAACTGAGCAAGAAATGTTTCAAATATATACGTAGTTTTCTCATTATTTGTAGGCAAGGTGGAAAAGGAAGGTTTGCCATACAATTAAATTCTGAAATCTCTCTCTCTCTCTCTCTCTCTATATATATATATATATATATATATATATATATATATATATATATATATATATATATATATATATATATATATATATTTTGTGAAAAGTAATCTTGGGTTTGTAGCATTTCATTACATAGAAATAAGCAAATAGACGAATAAGAAAGAAAACACACTTACCAGTACTATATCTGGACACACATACGGAAATGAATCACTATGCACATGAAAACGAACCACTTAGAAGTTGTACAAGTTCTTTCACCTTTCTTGAGGATCTTCAGAGCAGTATACGATTTATTTCATTGATCATTCATACTTGAATTTAAATTACCAATACACCAACACTTGCAGTGACGTTTTATGACATTAGTTTTTGACGGAACTCATTCTTAGAATACACAAACCTAGTCTACTATTTATATTTGTTCTACTTGAACATATTATATATAAAAGCATTAGGCATACAGTTATCCAGAAGATGTTAAACTTTAAAATGCATAAAATCTTGTTGAACCTATTGAAAAACAACTACTTTTTCCAACTATATGCGGGAAAATATTGAATTATATATACAATAGAGTTCTGAAGCATTCAAAGAGGGAGTGATACAGAAATTGCTTGCTTAGTCAAAACTAAAATCATTTGTTGGTTGTATGTATTAATTGTTTCTTCGAAAATTCTCGAAAATTTTATGCATTTTAAAGTTTAACATCTTCTGGATAACTGTATGCCTAATGCTTTTATATATAATATGTTCAAATAGAACAAATATAAATAGTAGACTAGGTTTGTGTATTCTAAGAATGAGTTCCGTCAAAAACTAATGTCATAAAACGTCACTGCAAGTGTTGGTGTATTGGTAATTTAAATTCAAGTATGAATGATCAATGAAATAAATCGTATACTGCTCTGAAGATCCTCAAGAAAGGTGAAAGAACTTGTACAACTTCTAAGTGGTTCGTTTTCATGTGCATAGTGATTCATTTCCGTATGTGTGTCCAGATATAGTACTGGTAAGTGTGTTTTCTTTCTTATTCGTCTATTTGCTTATTTCTATGTAATGAAATGCTACAAACCCAAGATTACTTTTCACAAAATAAATATGAATAGCAAAGAATTTCAAAGCTAATATATATATATATATATATATATATATATATATATATATATATATATATATATATATATATATATATATATATTGTTACGTTTCTCGTAACCTTTTGGGCTAGGGTTAGTTTTAATAAAACCACATTCTCTCACTACAACTAACTTATTTATTTATTCATACTATTGCTGTGACACCTTTGAGGAACACCTATCACTATTTAACAAATTAATATTACTTACATTATTCCCTTCACTAAATCTACCCCCATGGCTTCAGGAGACGTGTCAACTGGTCTATCACAATTGTGCAAACCCACTAACTCTTCCCAGCTTGCTATCTCCCCCCAAAGACCTTCCATTTCCTATTTTCTTGTCACCCGGGGATAAAAGCAAGTCTAGCAGATTCACTATTCAATAAGTTCAATGTTTTCTACTTCCTTTAAAGTTCCATTCGAAATATCTTTACTCAGCAAATAAACTGTGATGCCAATAAATTATATAAGATATCTTACATCCTTTATAGCATCCAGAATTTATTCATTATTAACATGGAACTTATTTGACTTTGTAAAATTTATAATTAATATGCATTAATTTACTATACAGTGTGTTTTCTAATTTGTTGCCAAAATATGTTTATTTTTATATTTAGTTATAATTGTGACAATATATATATATTTATATATATATATATATATATATATATATATATATATATATATATATATATATATATATATATATATATATGTATATATATATATATATATGTATATATATATATATATATATATATATATATATATATATATATATATATATATATATATATATATATGTATATATATATATATATATATATATATATATATATATATATATATATATATATATATATATATATATATATATATATATATATATATATATATATATATATATATATATATATATATATATATATATATATATATATATATATATATATATATATATATATATATATTAGCCTTGAAGTTCTTTGCTATTCATATTTGTTTTGTGAAAAGTAATCTTGGGTTTGTAGCATTTCATTACATAGAGAAATAAGCAAATAGACGAAAATAAGGAAGATACACTTACCAGTTCTATATCTGGACATACACAAGGAAATCAACCACTTTAGAAGTTGTACAAGTTCTTTCACCTTTCTTGAGGATCTTCAGAGTGGTGTACGACCTGTTTCATTGATTATTTATACTTGAATTTAAAATATTAATACTCCAACACTTGCAGTGACGTTTTATGACATCAGTTTTTGATGGAACTCAAATTCTTAGAATACACAAACCTAGTCTACTATTTATATTTGTTCTATTTGAACATATTATATATATATATATATATATATATATATATATATATATATATATATATATATATATATATATATATATATATATATATATATATATATATATATATATATATATATATATATATATATATATATATATATATATATATATATATATATATATATATATATATATATATATATTGTAACTCGGGAATGACTACTCAAAACTATGATGACCTAACGGTGAACTTTCAAGATTCATATTAGTATGAAAATAATACATCAGTTTGATGTTTGTAGTTTGTACCAATATTGTAGACTGTTCTAAATGTCTCCTCAAAGGATTGATTGTAATTGGTCTTGTGTTAAATTGCCACTTGCTGGATCTGTGGACCCTCTACCAGTTGCTTAAATTCCGGAAACCACACAGCTAATCTGTAACGTGTTATTTATCGAAGCGTTCTTGCATTGTTCCGGGTTGTAAATATTTGACGGCATTTATGAGGAAGGTGTTTCTCTTAGATACGCTGCAAACACCTACACTGTATCATTAAAAACGTGGAGTAACTTTAAATTTGCCTGCCTCATTTCAGGCACTTACAGCAGCTCTTATCAGCATGGAGATAAATCACGACGACGTATTCAACCGTTAAGGTAAATAAGATTGTGCATGTGATCGTAACAAGACGAGATAGACCTACTTAGAGTTTAGAACATTGTTATTCTTCTTATCGTCTCACATAAATTATTAGGCTTAGTTTCAAAAATTTATTTGTAAATAACCCGATAGAAAGAAATCCGTTGGAGTTAAATATGGCAATCTAGCTACCCATTTAAAAAATATTTTAATAATTGCTAATTATAATACCTAATTAATTTTAATTAATTATTTTAAAATAATAATTAAGATTTTAATAATTCTTTATAATTTCTGCGATGTGAGAAATTCATATTTTCATCATGGCCACGAAAAGCCAACTACTATTTTCCAAATACAAAACTGAATCCTATTTTCCTAAATACATTATAAGGCCGATTGCGTCTAGAGTAAAATTACATGTTAGCATGTGACGTATGTATCACATAGAACCTAGAAATAGTCGTAATTCATACAGTGCCAAAATTGTAACATAGAACTTTGTAATTTTAACGCAGCGAATTGTATTCGACTAAAAGTTTGAATTTTACCTGAATTATTGACTCGGCATTAAACCTTGCTTCTGTGCATAGTAAAAACTGTCAAATATCGCTAATTGAGAACTGCTTTTTTACGGATCGTTAATCCGCAAAGATTTGTCTCAAGCATCACGTCTGCTGACGATACTCTCACGATCGACGCATATCCGAGCAATTGAAATGCAAAAAATAAATAAATCAAAGCCCCTCTTGATATATTTTTATACGATACAGCCTTACCAAGAGCGTCCGTGAATAATAATAATTATGATTGATCGTAAAAGTGATTTATTAGCGGCAGCTAAATTTAGAAAAATCTGCGCAGCAAGAGTCTGCCATAAGCCACGATATTAAATTGTAATTATTAAATAAAATATTAAAGAAATAAATATGGGCCGCGAAAATTTTACGGCCGTATAAATAAATTTTAGCGGGGTTATTTCGAAGCCAAGCAAAATAAATAGGTGTGTTTATGGGGATGTCAGCATGAAATAGTCTGATGAGGGCATTACCAGGACCATTTCCCGTAAAAATTGGTATGTTAGGGAGATAAAAAGAAGTCCTACGCCATCCAGACTGGCCATGAATCATACCACGAAGTAATTGATTGAGAAAACGTGCCTTGGTTTTGCATTCGCAACTGCAGTGGAACACAGTGTATGTACCGGCATTACCTTTTTATACTTGTGTAATTAGTAGTATCTTGTTGATAAAAAATTAGAAATATTGACTTAATGTGACGTATTTTTGGGGAATGTTTACCCAACAAATAGGCGGTGCGAGGTGGATGATTTAAAAGCAGCGTTATCTGGCCTGTGAAATTTACCGAACTCTTGACACAGGAAGAATGAATTAATAATAATTATGGCGTGGAAATATTACGTGTGTTGATTAAGACTGCTAAATTTTTCGGTAGAAATTGAAAATGTTATCCATATTTTCATCAATCCTTCTCTTATTTTTGTTTGCAAAATTTTCAATTACTCAATTTTTTTTTTTTCTTTGTCGAGGGTCGGTGGAAAAATCTTCAAAAAGACATTAAGCAGGGTCCGCACTGCTTAATAGTGTGGGACTGCTGGATCCGCATCGGCCTCACTTACGAGTAAGTGAGTCCGACGGGGAGCCAGCGACCTCACTAAAAAACCACCTCCCTTTCCTTCGCAGAACACCAGACCGGAACCGTTTTCGCATTACTTCAGCCTGGGTCTCGTTTCTTGCTCTTGCGAGCTCTACCGTTTTAGCTCGTAGCCTCTCTGTCCTTTCGCTTTTTCTTCAGTCTGTCAAGCAGCCATCATCTCTCTTTGTTCGTAGCAGCCCCTGCACGTAGGTAGCCACTATGTTCCATCCGTTCTCGTTATCAAGCATCAGCTCCACGATGTTCTCTGGAGTTATTTGACCGATTTCTGCTTCCACACGTCTCCTTTCGTCGATCCAGCGACTGCATACGAAAAACGTATGCTCTGCGTCGTCCCTTTCATGTCCGCAGTATTTACATTCCGCCGTCCTGACCTTGCCCATTTTCCACAAATAATGTCGCAAGTATCCATGCCCACTCAGGAACTGGGTCAAGTAGAAATCCACCTCCCCGGATTTCCTATCCATCCAGGGTCCGAGTCTTCTGATAAGCAGGTGTGTCCACCTACCTCTTGGGTCGTTCATCCATCTTTCCTGCCATTTCGCCAGGGTTCGGACTCTCTCATCTTCTACTGCCCGTTCTCTGCCCATTTCCACGATAGCGTCATAGATTCGCTTGCGCTCAATAGCGAGCAGGTCGATGGGTAGTACGCCAGTTATCACCAGAATTGCGGCCTCGGAGACTGTGCGATAAGAGCACGCGATCCGTAGTGCTCCCCTTCGCTGCACGGCGCTCATGCGTTTTCTGTATTTCTTTACTCTCATAGCGTCGGCCCAGATCTCCGCCCCATAGAGCAAGATCGAATGCGTCGTCGCCATTAAGAGCCTGCGCTGGCTTGGCCGCGGGCCACCCACGTTCGACATGAGTCCGCTCAGTGCGGCGGTCTTCGTGACGGCTCGGTCGGCCGAGCTCTGTATGTGCGGCCAGTAGGTGAGCTTCGTGTCCAAGATCACTCCGAGATACTTCGCCGACATCTTCGTCTGGACCTGTTCGGTACCAATTACCATTGGTACGATCGTGGGGATTCTCTTCCTCGTGAGCAGCACGATCTCGGTCTTTGCCAAGACCAGCTGCAGTCCGTGTTGGCTCATCCAGTTGTTGACTCGCCTCATTACTTGGTCGAGTTTCAGCTGTGCCATTTCGGTGTTTCGGGAAACGATGACCGCTGCAACGTCGTGCGCGTACCCGACGAGGAATACGTCTCGGGGCATGTCCGCTCGGAGCAGGCTGTCGTACAGCGCATTCCAGAGGTCCTACTCCCTGAGTATGCGGAGGAGATAAGGCGGAATGCCGAACATATCTCGTAGCGCCTCAAGGATATCTATCTATCTCGCCGAATTGAAGGCGTTTTTGACGTCCAGGGTAACAAGCACCAGTATCGGACGAGCCTGGTGTCTCGCCGTCTGAGTCTTGCGCACCGTTTCCACTACCTCTCGTATGGCACCGATGGTGGAACGGCGCTGTCTAAAGCCGTACTTCCTGTTGGAGAAGTCTCCCGCCGTTCGAATGGCATTCAGTAATCTAGGCCTCAGCAGCAATTCCAGCGTCTTGCCGCCAGTATCCAGCAGACTCAGGGGTCTGAACGACGATGGTGAATTCGGGTCCCCTTTTCCTTTACTTATGAGTACTAGTCTTGCTTGCTTCCAGCGAGCGCTAAATACTCCTTCTTGGATGCAGGCGTTCATCATTTCCAACAGTAGGTTCGGTGTCGTATGTGCTTAAGAATCTCTGCCGGCACGCCGTCCGGTCCAGGGGCCTTTCCGCTTTTTAAGGCGGCGACGGCCGTCATCAGCTCTTCCATTCTGAAAATAGGAACTCCGCCGATTTCTTCTTCCCCATTTACCTCATGTCTCAGAGGGTGCCCTGGGAAGAGTTCGTCGACTATGCCTTCTACGATTTTTACAGGCAAAGCCCCGATCGGTCCTAGGGACTTCAGTTTCTTGGTCACGATCTTGTAGCCTAGTCCCCATGGGTCCCTGTCCACGTCCTCACACAATTTCCTCCAGCACAGTCGCTTGCTGTCAATTACTCTATTATTATTATTGTCAATACTGTTAATAAAATGTTTCTCCGTCGATAACTTATTATCGCCCTTTACTTGTCGGCTGATGGAGCAAATTTTTTTCAAACCCTCTTGCTTTACTGTACAACGATCTTCAAAGATTGGCTGTGGATCATCAGGACACAATATGCAAATGTGTAAATCTGCTTCCATTATTGTTAATTTTTTTATAATTTTTTAAAAAGAGCAACGTTACTTAATAATACTTGGAATATTTTAAATATAGTGATCGATATTAAAATGACGTTTACGATAGAAAGTCAAACAAAGACTAAAGCACGAGATGAGGTCACTAAGACCACACGTGTTCGACAGCTGTTGTACCAAAAACTTGTATCAGCCTTACAAAGTAGTTCTCATCCATAAGATGAGAAAATCTTCTTAGACTATGTCGTCTTTCGTTATTTATATACAAATTTTCTACACATACTTATTATTATAGGTATGTGTAGGTATAAACTATGTATAATACAATGTAGAAAAAACGGATCTCTCACCTTTACAATACGATGAATCTGTTGAATACCTGAGATATATGTACCCCTCATATTTATTATAGTATTCTATAATTATTATACACATGCTTTAACATGTAGGTATGTGTGTTCTGTTATTATTATTATTATAAGATGGATATTGCGCGTGTTCAAGTATATTATATAGACCATTCTGTGATTTTTTAACGTACGCGTAATAAGGCACGCGCGCGCACCCACATACATACATACACACACTTACCTACACGTACACTTACTTATATACACACATACAAACACATTAACACGTATTTACACATACATATTTGCATTCACATGCACATTTTATGATTCTTTTATGTTAAAAAAAATATATACATACCTTTATCACCTATAATAGTATCACATTGCTAATATAATATAAAAACGAGGATTACCACGTGAAAATATATGCAAATACCTATACTCTATCCAACGAGAGAATGGACTTGCTTTGCGCATCGGCGACTACAGCGGAGAGGCTCTGTAACGAGCTGCGCAGGACCGTCATTCGATGAAATAAATTCGTAACGTAAATTCGATGACGTAAATTCGGATTCATCTCGTCTCTGGCTGCTGCCATTCTTATAATAGATTTAAAACTTATTTCACAACCGTAAACAACACAACTAAAATAACCGTACTTGCGAGGCTACAAATACAAACTGTGAATAGGTAGGCAGTAGTAGGTACTTTATATAATTAGGTACCAGGTAGGTATCGGACCCAGGCGCCGGCCCTGGCTACCTGCTGAGCCAATTAAGACGTTGAGAATACCGTGGTATTTTAAGTAGTTTAATTTAGGAGCATCAGAGCCTAACCATTTTAATTCAATGCGTTTATGTTTTAATTAAAATATTTCAGATTTCACATTGAGTTTGAAGATGCCTTGTTTTAAAGGGAATGTTATTAAAATTTGTTTTAACATTTAAAATTTGGAGGTTCTTAGAAAGATTTAGAGAGCGTCGCTTGTGCATTTGAAGCTAAAAGAGACTCTGATTGATTGATTGAGATTGGCGGGGGCTCTGCCCTTTGACGTATAGGCCTCAGTATGGGCCCGTCACGTCCCGCCTTTCGAGAGCTATACCAGTCCAGTTGCCTTAATAAAGCCAACGAGGCGGCTGGGACATAGCTCTCTAAAGTCCCTGGGCATCAGCATCAGTTGTCCCAGGTATTGCATACGTGTATGCAGGAAAGCGGGGCAATTCATCAGAACATGCCCTGCTGTCTCCTCATCTTCCAAGCATCCCCTACACTCAGGGTCTTCCACAAGACCCATTATGTAAAGGTGTCGTCTTAGGTGGCAGTGACCGGTCAGTAGGCCTGTCACTGTTCTTAAGTTACATCTGCTTAACTTCAGCAGCTGTCTGGTCCTCCCAGCGTCGGGACCAGATATGAGGAGTCCTTTAGTCTCATGCCTGGAGCAGTTGTCCAACAATGTTGAAACATTTGTTGGGCTAAAGTCTTCATTGAGAGAACCGCTGTGCTTCTGGAGATCCCTACGAAGGGTTCAGGCCCAGTAGGTGTCTCTAAAGTGCCTAATTTGGCTAGTTGATCGGCCTTCTCGTTTCCCGGTACACCAGAATGTCCTGGGACCCAGACAAGGCGTAAATTATTCCTCTGAGAGAGCGTCTCGAGGACGGTCTTGCATTCCAGAACCAGTTTTGAGCGCACTTCAACGGCACTAAGTGCCAAGATGGCAGCTCTACTGTCGGAGCATATATTGATTCTACCAGTTCTTTGTGGGCCAGCTAGCAGCTCCAGCCCACAGGATAGAATCGCAAATACCTCGGCCTGGAAGACAGTAGCATGTGCACCCAGAGCAAAGTATTTACTTATTTGTTCCGAGTCAGAAAAGACTCCGGCACCCGACATTCCATCCGCCCTGGATCCATCCGTATACCAGTTGGTTCCGTTGCGGATTGCCATCGGGGTGTTCTCTATCCCCCACTCCTCGCGGTCAGGGATTACGACCTCCAGGAAGTTCGAGGGATATAGTTTAGTGGGAATATGATCACCACTCATGAGTAGAACCGGGCATCGTTCGGTGGCCCAGTTCCACATGCGAGAGTGCCCGAATGAGCACACCTGTAACTGGTCTAGCGTGCGCAGTCTATATTCCGCACGCATGGCTTCCAATTTAATGAATATTTGTAGTGGCATGAGATTTAATAGCACCTCCAGAGCTCTGGTGGGAGCCGTTCTCAATGCTCCAGTCATCCCTAAACACGCAAGTCTCTGGACCCTGTCCAGTTGCCTGTTAGTTGAGTTCCTTTCAACACAAGGCCACCACAAAAGAGACTCTATATAGCAGAATATAATGGAAAACTACGATTACACTGAAATAGTAATACTCTGGCTGATGAAACCATGAAACCAAATTTATTTGGTTAAAATGCATATGATTTATAAAGTTTGTAACCGACATTTCAAAACATTATTCATTAAATGTGAAATTCATTGATCGTGTAATTCGCGCGTTAAGTGAATTTTATACGTACCTAATTGCTTCGGTATGTAATTTATGAGCTGGGTGATAAATTACAGAAAAAACTGTGCGGGTTATTGCTTCATTAAATTTGTTACGTGGTTTCACATTTCATATTCGTTTACGTCAGCTATCGTCATTTATATTTCCAGGAAACATATTGGTTATAAATCGCAGTTGCATAGTGCATCTACTATGGTTTTATAACTACCGTATAATGCCTGTTGTCTTAAAATTCGCAAGCCGAGTACAAACTTTGTAAATGAGAATTTCCTATTAATAAACCAGGCACGTAACAAGGCACGTTTAAGCCCCCCCCCCCCACGTGCAAAACGCCTTGTAGTTATTTCGTTGAGATGAAGTGAGGTATACATTTTAAATTACATCCCACTGCAAAAATAAGGGTTTGGATAAAAATTGGAACGGCAGACGGTTGTTTGCCGTGACTGAAAAAAGGCACACAGTCCTATGCGAATTTAATGAAAATGAAGGGAAACAAATCAATCACTTTAGCAGCGAATTTCTCACATGTCGAATATCAAATAGACATAATTTGACTTGTTATACATACATTTTATCGAATTCAAATTATTATTAAAAGCAAGTTCATCTGGCAAATTAAACAAGCCCCAGCTTGGGATGATAAATATTGTAATAAATGAATTAAGCCCTATCTTGGTGAAATAATTATCATGTTATGTCTATATTTTGGTCTTTTGAAATAAAAATTCACTGATTTCGCAATCCTTGCAACTATCGGAGACATCGGAAATGATAACAAAATATATGAAACTTAATATACCGATCCTTTTGAGTTGTTTCGAATACGTCAAATACTATCGTACGCGTGCATGCTTGTGGCAATTTCCAGATTGGCTTTAGCATGCTTATGTTTATTAAGTGTTTATTACGTGTTTATTACTAACGTTTGGGGTACGATTGAGTCCCTGGCATTTTATAAATTTAGAATAACACGTTAGTGAATAATTTAATATAATATTGAGTAAGGATACTATCATACATTGCCACAAGAATGCGCAGAACGTACTACGCACAGAGTTATTGTCTCATTCAATACAAGTTGCGTTGTATTTATCTTACTCGCTTGCTCTGACTGGATAGGTCTATTAACTGTTTATTATACACACAAGGTCAAGGTTATATATAAATATAAACATATTTTTTTAGCATTTTGTTTCTGAAAACCTTAAGTATTACTAATATTTAACACATCTCAATGTACGAGTTAGATATGTAGTAAGAAATAATAAACATAATTTTTAAATAACCAACTTATATTGAATTTGCAGTTAAATTTAAACAAAATCACAGATCTTGCATATTACGCAAGTATCGCAGGCATATTGAAAATACCAGACACAACTGGTAAAATTTTCTCAAGTGAATTGAATAAAAATAAAAAGCAGTTATGTTACGATTTCTTTGTTCGTTTAACCCCGAAGGTCTTGTCGTTTTAAACGGGTTATCTTGCATGAGGTGGTCAAGAATTACACTAATTTTTTGTTTGTTTTCGAATGAATTCTATTCTTTAAAAAAGTTTTTGTTTACCTAAAAATAGTGATGGCTTTGTCAAAAATTGTGTTGTATATACAGGCTAGTTAAGTGTACCTAGTTAAGAATTGCAAAATCTTAAAATTTGGTAAGAGTAAACATTGTGATTTTTGATCACCCCGTAT
>CAXKVY010005942.1:0-28395 GCA_964058915.1 Tetropium fuscum
AAAAAACTGTGTCCAAATTTCTATTAAATTTGATTAACTCTTGATAACCCACACAACAAGAATTCAGAAGTAATTTAGGTTCTTTTAATTATTATTTCTACATTTTTATTTATCGCATTTTGGCAGACTGCACTTGCACCCTTTTGTATCAGTACAGGTACATACAGACACTGGTTTAACTATATTTGTGAGATTCACATTAATACATTAATATGAGATATAAATCATTCAGTTTTCTTGGGATTTTTGCCAAACATTAAATTAATATATTTGGCAAAAATCCTAAGAAAACAAAGGAAACTGAAAATACCACAAACAATAGACTGACAATATTTCTTATCATACTAACCGTAATATTATTTGAATAGACTTTGAATATTATAGGAATAGGAAAGTTGGTTTTCATAATTATCGAGAAATTCTTTGCAAATTATGTTATTTATAGTAATTAAATTATAGAATATGATTGCAAATGATTAATTTAATTTTGAAAATAAACTGTATATAGCAAATATGGATTGTTGTTATAAGACTACCATAGACACTAGATCAACTGAAACATATCCAGACAAGCAAATCTACACCATAATTGATAATGTCTCAAAATATTGCAACTTCTCCAGAGCCCAGAAAATCGGTGTTTCCGTGTGTACTACATTTCCCTTTTAATAAAATGAATACTTGTGATATTTGCATACCAGGTTCATATCACCAATTAACCAAATTGCCAAAATAAAAACTTACCAATAGGAGCGCTACTACTACTAGCAGCGTGAGCATCATGACTATCACTAGCAATATTATGGATATGACCAGTCCTAGCAACTGCTCCCTCCATAATTGACGGTTTAGCAGCAACGTTTGTCTTGTTATTATTCTGAGGTGATATAGGTGGAGGTGCGTGCTGTGACGTAGATGGCCTCGGACCCCCCTGTCCACTGCCACCTTGTGAAGATTGATCGTTGCTGCCTTGCAGAGCACCCCTCGACTGCTTGCGGGGCCTATTTTGATTCGAACGATACGTAGGGTGCTTAAATGTTTGCGGAGCCAGCCCATTTACTTGAAACACACTGCTGATGTCAAAATAACCAGTCGCCGAGGGCGGCCATGCGACCGAGGCATAAAATTGTTGCTGTTGGTATGGAGGCTAAAAATAAAATTGTCCTTAATACAGGGTAATTAATTTAATGCACAAAAAATAATCTCTTATGTCGGTTATGTTGTACTTTTATATCCTTATATTTTATTTTATTGGAAAGGAAATAATACTATATTGAACTTATATTGAACGAATACTTTACTTACGTATACATGAACTTGGTTATATGTAGGAACTGGTTGACCTGGAGTACCGTTGGTATAAATAAACCTTTGTTGACCAGGAGGAAATGCGGCAGGGTCGTATACAGCAGTAGGGGGTGGTGTAGCCCTAAAGCCATTCTTAACTGCAGTCACTGGCGGAATAGGCAAACGATTCATTGGTTTGGCTTTTATTCTAGCCATGATAGGTTTTCCCTGAAACTCCCTTACCTCCTCCCTTAAATACCTATACGCTCTTTGAGCATCCTCATCAGATTCAAACGTAACATACCAAGAACTATTATGGGCAAACTCACACGATATAAAACGAGGGCAATTCTCTCCAGCAAATAAATTCTAAAAAGAAAAAAATTGCAATTATTCTTATTAATATTCATGATTATTTGTTTATTCATATTTTATAGTTACATTTTGATATACAAAAATTTAATTAATGCGTTGAGTACCGACTCCCAAATGGCATCCATTCCCATAGACTATTTACAATTAGCTTGTCGAGTCATACAGCCCTTTATTTTTAAGTGCCTAAGAAAGATATTTAAGGTCGTCCAGTTTACTGGACAGGTGCCGCAGTGACGAAGCCGTACGTCCAGTATACTGGTTCAACCTGTTAATGTTCTAGAAGTGCCAGTCTAGTTTTAATATTTGCTGCAAGAATTTGAAGGATTGTTGAGTAAGGATATCGTATATAAAAATATCGAGTAGATGCAGAACAATGCAATCATCGATAAATTATAGCGATAATTACACTGTAGAAATCAAATATTAAACGGTGAGTTAAAATATATGGAATTAAAATTCGTTAGTAAAAAAGTAAAAAAGTAAAATTAAAATTAGATTTTGATAAAAAATGGTTTTTAGAGAGGTTCTTTATAGACCAGGGTCGATAATTTTTGAAACCAAAAAAAATAATAGTAGGATGAAACCCATTGGAAAACGAAGAGAATATAACAAAAATGCAAGGAAAAATAATTTAAGGGCGATTTGAGGTCGGGAAGTGGAAGGGGTGAGTTTTTAAGGGCAAAAAAACGGTTTATCTCGATTTCCGGCAAAACTACAAGTCCTATGGAAAAAAGTTAACGGCAAAGTTGTAGGTAATAAAAAGATCTACAACTTTTGTATTTATTATTTGTATATATGTATATTTCAAAGGCATGGTGGCACCGGTGGGATACGAACCCACGTACAGAATATTCGGGATGTACGACAGCAGTAATGGAAGTTTAGATCTGCAAATAGCTATGTGATATACATGACATGGCAAAAAAACAAAATGCGTGTTGCTATTATATATGGTATATTATTAAACCTAAAAAAAATTAAGCTATACAATGTAATTGCCTAGCGAAATGGGTACCAAGTAAAAACATGATTCAAATTGATAGGATGAAATCAATTACCTTAAAAAAACAAAAACAAAATAAGGAGTAAGGAACGCACAAATAAGGTTTATGATTAAACACATCTTTTACTTATACGCACCTAGAAAACAGACAAGCAAGAAGTATTCATATTAGTGCGTCTCCAATTACAGAAGTCATAACAGTAGTGTTATTTTCATTCCCTTATGTATCGTTTAACAATATCTCACATATCAATATTGCTATTCATTTCCTTCGTGCAATAAATGGAAACACAGTATGTCAATATCAATATACATTCCCCGTAAATATGCTTTGTATCAAAAGAAGCATGAAATTGTGAGACATACTTATGTGAATATTATTTTGAGGGATAATGATATTGATAATATAAAAAATATTACGATGACCCTCAAGATGGATATATTATGGATATAAATATGAACTTGTAAAAGTATAGTTACCTTAACATCATCTACCGGTGTACTGTCCGGAATCTCGCGTAAAATAACAATACACCGCTTGTGGTTAGGACGAACTTTGACACCTTCATCATCTACTTGAACATTCGGTGACTCTTTTAATACCTCTGTAATCAGTTTAATGTCTTTGGTAAGCTTTTTTACTTGATTGAAATTGGCCACTGTCCAAATCGGCACATACTGATCATTGTCCATTTGAGACAAGAGGTATGTGTCATTAGCTAAATTCTCTCTGAAAAGAAAATTAAAAGTATATTAGTTTTTAAGAAACTAAGAATTCTTCATCTTATTATTGCACAACGGTTCTTAAAAATATAAATTTAGGATCATATTATGAGATAAACAATGTTTAGCATCACATAAATAAATTGATTACTGTCTCAAATGACCCATGGTTCTAGCACCAGTATCAGAATATTACCAAACTTTTATATCATGAATAATAAAAGGTAACACTATTTCTGATCTAATTTAATATAGTATAGTAAACTGTAACTACATCAAGCAATGACAGTTCGAATAATTATTGTAGTTTTATGTTGAGTTTAACTGTGCTCTTACGTTGTTATTTTAGTACATAATGGAAATAAACCATTTTCCTTCTTCAGAAAGAAGTTTTACTATTTTATAACTGTATTAAATTATTAAAAAAATATTAGCAATAATATTAAACAGATTTGAAATACTGCTAGAAGTTTACAGTGACATAAGCACACTTTACATAATGCATTCAATTTAAGTTAATGTAATTCACAAGAAAATCACATGAGCAGCTTGCATAATGAAAATCAAAGCTACATAAAAACTGAAATATATAAACATTTTCATCAGATATGTTGCCAGTGTTGCCAATAATAATAATAAATAACTGTATCAATAATCATAATAAATGAGCATGTTCTGGATATGCAATTTGGACAGGCACATTCATTTCTATGCCACTGCATATAAAATGCACGACGGTTCACACTTGGAGGTTTTTGGACAAATAATTATGTAGGTTGGTTATAAAGATTTAAAATAGTTGACGGTTATCTACACATGTCTTAGTTTTTGCCATTGCATCTCTTAAGTTAGCTTTAGATGGTGCCTCTCTTTATGCATTTAAGCACGTGACATTGCATGCAACTGCAATACGCACTGTGCATGCAAGTATTGTATGGATGCTAATTTAATTTTTGGAGGTGTGTGCTGCGTTTGTCTTAATAGCAAAAAGTAAAAGACATAAATGCAACTGCTGGGTATGGGATTTGTTGAAAAGAAAGTATGGATATTCTATTCCTTTATTAAAAAAATGCTCTTGGATGGTGGTTGGTTTTTTTCAAATTTATACCAGAATTTTACCACTTTTCATTTTAGTAATTTTGCAATGTTCTTTGTGGAAGTACAACCTTAAACTTTTTATTTTATTTAGAACTTGTTTAGAAGTTATATATTTTTTTTGCTCCTAATTCTTGAACAGCATCACCTCGTAAAATTCTGTTCTTATAATTAGGGTCAGCAAACCGTCATAAACACATGAACTACCATAAGATTCAATCTCAAATCTCGCTTATTTTACGTAAGCCCAGCTAATATATTTTTAAAGCACACGCACATATCTTTTGGATGAATAGGACTTCGCATGAGTTTTACATGCCGCTTCATAAACCCATTGCAGATTTAAACACAGGCAACTGTTTGAAATATATATCGAAAATTATGGTTCCTAGATTTTGGTTATTCACTCTAAGTTGTTTATACATTAAAACATAGATTCTTACACCTCAACAAGTAATGAAAAGAAACGGACCATAAGAGAGAAAATCGTTACTCACAAAACTGCGGAAATAAACATCATTCCAGTATTTTGTAAATATGGTTATAGTGTGGAACACATTCCACTGAAGGAATTGCTAGTTCCAAAATGTATCAAAACTATTTAAAATACAAAAACATAAATTAAAAATAAGTAGGTAGTTCATGAATAGAACATTTTTGTGTTTGGTATATATATTTTTCTTATTAAACATTTAATCCTTTTGCAATTAGAAAGGAAAACCTAGTTTTGTATTTACAGTGTAGACAATATATAGATACTCGGTTATGTAATACATAGATAGCTATTGAAACAATGTTATCTTGAAATATTTTTAAAACTAACCATCATTATTTGCTCCATTCCATATAAACGAAATTAATATGACAAATAAGAAGCATATGAGAACAAACATGTTATTCACTTAACAACAAAGTAAGCACTGTCAAAAAAACAAATATATGGAACTAAACCACCCTTTGACAATAAAAAACATGAAAATTATTAGTAGATTCACATTTTTGTGACTTCTAAAATATATAAATTTATACATACGAGTCCATGCTTTTTAAACTGAATATTTTAACAGAGAAACTGCTCACTGCAAAGATATATTATCTACAAAACCTAGGGAGGCTTCTCAATAAAACTTATGATGAAGGATAGAAATATGTGTGCTATGTTAACTTATCGCCTTAAATAAAAAAACAATGACTCATGATTAGCCAATATCTCTTCAGAATATAGATGTTTAATAACAATAGTATTAGTTTATTATAAATATATACTGCAGTTATATTAAATTAAATATTACCCTAACATTTTTTTAAACCTATATAAGTCTTTCCTATCGCCATTAATGTTATTATCCATAACACAATTAAGGCTGTTTCTGATATTAATTTCCTACACTATAAGAATGGTAAAAACATCATTTATAATTTGCACGAAAGAAAATTTGCTAAAATCAAATTGAAATTTATATACTTGAAACATCAAGATAAAATTGGTTCCCCCAAGTTATGGCTATACCTATGTTGATGACAATCTCAACATATTGGACTATGATACGTACAATGAAGAACTGCAAGCTTTCAAGAGATGTAGGAGTCTTATGCAATCAACCAATGACATGAAATATCTCATTGCGGAACTCAAAAACATCAAAATGAATCTCAAACAAAATGGAGATCCGATTAAACTATTTAGAGAAGTGCTAGTACATCAAATGCAGAGGCCCACGGTGATGGATAAGACAAATGAGCAGACACCTCCCTTATTATGAGGGATGTGTCCATAAGGTAGGATATAATATATCTTACATTATTAGCATCTCTCGTCTTGTATATCCCCTATATTAAAGGTTTAAAAAATGAAAGAAAATTTGGCAGCAGGCACAATATATAAAGAGCTGCTTCTCATCACAAAACGCAATAAGGAGCAAGTTAATAAAAGCCAGGTCTAAGAATTATAAGATAGCCAGCAGGAACTGAATATAGAATTTGGACAGGCCACGATTTCAGATAGGATTATAATCAGACAAGAATATTTATTTTTAAATATATTAGACAGAGTATGCCCCATAATAATGGCAGTTGCCACTTGTGATGACTTATGCCGCTTGTGGGCATAAGTCACCAGTGTGACACTAAGCCAGTGTGGCAGAGGCTTCTCTGTCTAACATCCCTTGAAATAAGTCTATTCTCGTCTAATGCATTATAATCCTATCTTAAGTCACACCATCTCCAGCTTGTATATCGTGTGGCATGTGAGTATTGAAATTATATATCGGAGAAATAAAAGGCCCCTTGGAAGTCAGTCTGTCTGTCTGAGCACAAGAGATTTACTTGACTGAGTGCAGACACCAAAACCGGTTGTATTGCTACCAGATCGAACAGCATAACATCAAATTGGCAGATGCAGATATCCACCATCATGAAGAGTACCATACAAACATAGACATACCAAGCGTTTGTAAGTTACTCACCATCGCTTGGACGTCGTTATGCAAAAAGGAACCATGCGACAAAATTACGAAATTAATATTAAGGCATTGAGAGTTGCAGAAGTAGGTAAACTATATTTTGCAGAAAAGATCCATGTGAAAATTACAGTATAACCTTAGGAAATAGGCCAAAAGAACTATTTGTACACTCGAAAGCATCTTAAACTATTTTTCAAAAGGGAACCAAGTGCATAGACGCTTACAATATCAGTATATCAGTGCCTTCTACGGGATGAAAGTGTGAACTTCTTTTTTGTTTTCGTTTATAAAAGTGGTGTAAAATGATTTCATGGCGTAATAAACAACTAGTGAATATGTGTAATACCAGTTATTACAGAAAACAAAGGTATGAACCTAAATTTGACTATTAAACATGAATAATTTAATAATATCTATTTATTAGAAAATCTGAGAGAAACAACAGGAGATATTTCAAATATCTCTTCAGAACCACCAACCTTGAATCCTGAGATTGCGAAGTTGCTAGAGCATCTATCGGATGATTCGGTCAAAGATCCGGATTTTATTATAGATAGCGATGTTTCTTCTCCTATAAGGCGAAAGGTATGTCTTGATATATTTGCTCGCACCTGTTTTTCTCTAATTTTTTTCCTATATTTTTCCTAGGATGATTCAAATGACGAAATTTTGTACGAAGATGCTGAACAAAAAACATATGCAGCACTAATACCAGTACCCTTGGAAACTTCTATAGGATACGATTCAAGTAATGTTAAACAAAAAAAATATAGAGGAATACCAAAAAAGGGCAAAGAAAGGGCAAAGGGCAAAAGAAAATTTGACGGTATGTCGAGGAAAGAAAGAAAAACATATATAAGCGTAAGGAATGGGTGAATTATAAGAAGCAACGAATTGCTTCTAAGGAGTGTACCTTTTGATTGCCAGTACTTTATTATGCACAACAAAAATATCCGAAGAACGATGCAGAAATGAGTTTTTTACCAGTAGATATGACTCTCACGAAAATGTACGAACTCACGAATGTGGTTAGTTTCTCAACATACAAAAAAATATTTTACGAGAATTTTAATTTAAAATTTAAAACTTAAAGAAGGGAATAAATGGAGAAGAGATAAATTGGTTAAAGACAAGGGAGATAACTATACTAAGAGAAATGCCGTTTTCCCTTTTTATGAAGCGAGACTTGAATGAAAATACCGTATCAGTAGAAGTTGATATTTCAAAGAAAATCCGTGGTCGTCCTAAAAGTGGTTTATATAAAACAGACCTTAACATACTTTGGCCTGAAGGAAAATGTATTTCGAACAAAAAACTCACGGATATAAAATCAATATGGCACCTCATTCCCAAAGATTGTAGGATTTTCTATTCATTACTTTTTGCAGATGACCATATTGAAGATGATATAGATGGATTTGGAGGTGTCCCTGACTATATAAATATAGATAATAAGTATTTGATTTCCTATTTTTATTGTTTCTCTTAATTTTGTAATCACCCAAATTATAAAACGCAAAAAGGAACCATGCACCATTTCTCAAAAAAAAAAAAATATATATATATACTAGATTTGTACACTTTTAACCTTCGTTTCTCAAAACTTAGTTTTTGGCGTTGCTTCCTTTTTGCATAACGGCGTCCGCTTGAACCACCTTTTTTTAAGGGGTGACAATACACCATTTTGTTTGAGTTATCTAAACCATAATTACAATTAATTGTTTGATAAAAAATAAGTTGTATATTAAATAGTGTATATTAAAAGTTATAAAGATTAGTAGTAAAATTTGTATAAAATTCCTTTTTTCTTATTACCTATGACGAAATGAATCTATGAGCTTAGAAATCAAACACTAAAAACTTTACTGGCATTTGCGGATGTGGGATGTGGAATACTTAGAATATATAAACTGTGTATCAGAAAATGCAACATCCAGTAATACACGAACATTATATATGAAATTACTGGGAAAGATACACTCTTGGTAAACAATGAAACAAGCAGTAACAAAACTTGGTAAACAAAAAAATTGAAACAGCCCAATAGGATTGCTGAAACTGTATCCATGCGGTAATGCAATGTTGGCATATCTAATCCAAAGAGCAGATACACAAACTTATATAACAAAATTGTATTTCTGATGACCACATGTGTTGGTCGTCAGTCATATGTGTATGACACAAACCATAGTAGGTAGGTATGTGATATATTATTTTTTGTCGTATACACTATTTATACTAATTCCTAGTTTGCACCATCATTTCCTATTTATCTTACCATAAGAAAATCTAATTTGAACTACACACAGAGAAAATTAAAACTTACTATTCTGTGTATGCAAAGCAGTGCAGAGAGATGCCGTGCAGTGCATAACATAACCATGTCATTTGCTACCATTTCCTATACCTAGATATTTCCAACTATTTACTAATATGAAGAAACTGTGCATTACTAAAAATGTGATTTTGTATCAGTGAATGTTCAATTTGCATCGAACGACTATGGGACTATTGTAAGTCTTTGTAACTACATATTAGAATATTTGATGCATTTTTGCATAGCACTGCTTCTCTCGTAATAGCCAACAAGCATAACTAAACTAGCACAAACATTAAACTATCTAAAATTTTAAAAAAGTTACCTGGAGAAGTAATACTCCAATTGTTGTGAAAGCATTTGCTTAAGCTGTGGCAAGGGATAGGCTGACTGTGAGGCATTATCTTGGGGAGCTGAGGGAGGAACAGGGCTGGGTCCCTCAGCCCCCTCTGCTACCCCATTGACAGGCACGTATTCTGGATGAGTGCCCATGGCAGTACTGGGTTCAGGGGTGGTGGTGTACACCGCCCCCGAAGGCAGTTTGCCAACATCCCCATTCATGTACGCGTAGCCTAGAACAGATAAACACATAATTAATTACGACTGCTTCAACTATCTAAACAATTAATTGTCATTAGAAGATTCATTTAAAAATTAGTCAACAAATGAATAATGAATGGTATCCATCTTAGTATTGTTTATTATTTTTGGTTCATTATCCCAATTTTATTATAAAAAGTGGGAGTACTGGATACAGAATCTCCAGTGAAAGGTAAGTAGCAAGAAAAGCAAATACATATAACTTTTTTTCTCCGATTGACAGAAAAACATTGATTTTGCAGACAGTTTTTCAGTGCCAAAGTGTCACTGCCTGTCTAGGCAGGGAATGTGCACTTTGCCAGCCTAGACAGGGAATGTGATTGATTTCTATGGAAACAGCTCAATTGTTCACACATGAAACAAAAACCTCATCAAATCTCCATAGTAACCAAGGATAGCATTATTCCTTGGTTACAGCACAAACACAAACCAGCAGGTTATCTCCCACCACTTTTCATATATCTGAGCAAATATATGAACCGATGACGTAAATTCACCATTTCGGTATAGAACAGAGTATAGAAAGAGGTATTCAGAGGAATATATGGCCTCTACCTTAAACTTATATTTATGGTAGGTGCCGCAAAACGGGGTGATTAAAAAAATATAAATGTAATAGCATAAAAATCAAGTATATAATGTATCAAGTATGGTATTTTGACATAGTGTACCTATATTATTATTGCTGCTAATAGGTATATTTATTACAGATATTGCGAATTTTGAACTAAACGTCTTATAATTTTGTATTAAGTAGGGAGTTATTATGGAATACACATTTATGATAGCAAATTGATATTAAGAATATTAAACCCATATTTACCCGATAGTTCATGCTGGCCTAGGGCGAAGATATTTTTGGAACATACTTATGACAGCATACTGTAAGGTATAGGGAGATGAATATCATCTCCCTATGTTGGGTTAAAGGGCACAACATAGGGAAATGTCAATAAAGAAGCTGACAAATTGGCCAAGAAGGCCGGCCGCCAGCCTGAATATTTTTGGGCCTGCTCCTTCCAGTAACATTACCAATTGAAGCGAAATTAACAATGATCAAGGGCAACATCAATAAGAAATTTAAGAAGTTTTGGGATCAAACAAGTAGCTGCCCCCTAGATAGAACCTAACAGCGCGTTTTTGAAAAAACATAATTTATCGAGTCGATCAGATTCGTCAAAATCGCGTTGTCATCTATCAAAATTGTTCTCCTTACGCTATTCCGCGTTGTTATCTAATAAAAATACCACTTTGAAACCAGTACTCTTAGATTTGTTAGGATTCGTTTGATGAGGTTAGCTTCGGTGATTGTTAGGTCTAGATTTTCAAAAATAGGATTTAGAAAATATAAAATTTAGATAGATAAGCCATACACGACCTGACGAGATATGAAGAACGCCTTCGATGTTACGCGGTTACATAACCTATATATTGTTGTTCTGTGGCAAACTGTTATTAAATCCTAATTAGAATAATTTTCGTGCGTATTTTTGTACTAACAGTTTTTAGACTTGTTGGGAGCTTTTATCGAAAATTTTCCTCTGCAGTATATTAAGTACCGTATCTTTATTCTAGGTATTTTTATTCTTTATTTATGGGTGAGCGTTCTCCATTTTGTCTAAATAAATGATTTTTTAGAGGTAAGTTCGAGATTAAAACAACTAGGTATAGGTGTAAAGCTATTAGGTACAATCGTCGACACCACAAAGTCACCGGCCACATACGCCCTCCCTTTCTAACAAACCTGACTACGAAAGAGAGTATCCGATTTACTTCCAACAATCTTCAAAGAACAAATTTATAAAAGACCGCCAGTCGAGCCGCCAGTAATATTGACAAATGTCAGAGTTGCATGGCTCTGCAACTCTGCATCTCAAGGAAATGTTTCAAGTTCTAGTAGGGGAGAACGCTTGAATATGAAGAATCAATTAAAATACAGCTTCTATTAATACTGCTGAACCCAGTAATGGGTTCCGCAATATCTTCAATAGTAAAATAATTTGATCATTGGAAGACGATCCAGAGGTTAACCAAACGAAGATGAAATACTAGTGCAAGTCAAATACTAAAATTAAATTGTGCGATTTCATAAGATCGTAAGATATAAAAATGGATTATATTGTTCATTCAACATCACCAGGCGTCTGTGACGTCTTACCGGTACCAAAAGTAAGAGAATATTAATATTATTGACTACCAGTGGCTTATTGGTGTGGCGTTAGCTTCCCCTGCTTTTAATATTGCCAATCAATCATCTAAGTATATACCTTATTCTTAATTCTAAAACGAATGACTTCATTCAAACAATCATATGCTGGGGCAATCTCTCCTTTTCATAGGAGCATTATTCTACCTCATTATTGTACCTATCTCTTGGCGCTAGTGTCGATTACCCCTGTAAGACGTATTTTTACGTTTGCTCTTAAATATTTAAATTTAAAAAACAGATTTTATCGTCGCCAAAACTAAACCTTAAACTGGAGCAATCTCCTGTACAGTGTCCAAAGTTTTAAAAACAATTTGAATTCTGAAACTTCTGAAATTTTGGAGGTTAGAAGCGTTAATTCTTACGAGTATATTTTTATATACCAAATTAATATGCATTTATATACTAAACAATTTCAGGCATTGAATTTTGTCGTGCGCCTTTAAAAATCCTTCCTTCTGGTATATTTCAAGCAACCGTCATATTTTATATAATGATATTATAAAGGTAAACAAGTAAGTAGTACAAAATACTCCAAACTCCAAAAACACGCAATCTCTCGTTCATTGCAGAACATGTTGTGACCAAATTTAATCACGAGGAGGATCAGCATATTCTAGACCTAGAGTATTTGTTTTAAGGGTACATAATAATTAATAGATAAAGGGTATTGCTACGTTAAAATATTGTCTACAATTGTAAATTATTATTGGTGCAGTCAAAGCAATGTTAATATTGTCGTTCTAGTGGAAAATCCATAATAATATCTAGAAGGTTTCCTTGACAATACATATTCTCTAATATTGAACATGTTTATTATAGAGTACAATTTATTTAATCTAAACCCGAGTTTAAACATAACATTTTATCTAAATTTTATATAGGTATTTTATTTAAAAATACCTATATAAATAAAATAAATAAAAATAATTAGGTATAGAAGTTTTAGTGGATATTCAATAATATTCGTAAGGTTTTCTTGGCAAAAAAAATAACGTACTCTAGCAAACAGAATTTAGATAAGTAGATATAGGTACACACTACAGCATATACTACATACATTCCATAACATAGGAGTAGGTGGGTATATAGGTATACAATTAGGTATATAGGTATACATTCCCAATAAATTTAAAGATCGACAGGTAAAATTCTACCATTAATTTTATAACAAAACAAAACCGGTACAAGAATATTTCTAAAGATAGGAGTTCTAAAAACTGCTTTTATAGCGAGGTTTACATTACGCGTGAGTGTAATAAATAATAATAAGTGTGTTGTGAGATACCCTCTCGCCCTAGACGTTAATGCCTGATTTGATAAAAAATACGCCAAATATAACGGTCATATAATGAAATGGACTGTCCAAAAACCCTAAAGAAAACCATAGTGCGCAGGAAGAAAATTAAAAAAGAGCGTTCACTTAAATGAAGAAAATGTGTATGTATAAAACATCAAACCATCCAAATTTCAATAGCTGTTAGTTACCAGAATTAAATAATTAGTCCACGTAGGTAAATTATTTTAAACATAGGTAAGAAATGATTTTAGGGGTACTATTTCTTAAAAGTATTAGGAATAAGGATCCGATGAGTTCCGAAGACGCGCGAGGGTGAACCGTTAATCGGACAATAAAAAGTCTGCACAAAAAAGGTTCTATTGTCCTCTTCTTGGCTAATCCTCACTCACAAGTGCCATTTTGGTGAATTTCTCTTGGCCTGTACGAAAAAAATATGATTTGGAATAAAAAAATTATGGGAAATTTTTTTTTTAGATAAAGTTTATTATCATTTAGCAAAAGCATAAATATTGTTAATTAACTTATTTTCTCAAGTTTTAAATTAACATAAAAACTCTGATAATTGTCCAACTAAAGATCTTAGATTTTTTTCACTTCTTGGAGCTATTCTTGAAAGGCCTTAGAAAAGATCCACATTGAAAAAAGTAAAAAATTTAGATTTTCCACTTTGTTATTAATGTTCGAAGACATTAAAAAATGGAAAACGTAAATAAAGCATTGAAAAAATGTTTTTTCACATACACCTGTTTAGATCTTATTATTGTTTGTTTCTTATTATTGAAAGCTACATAAAAACGATTCTTTATAATTTTGTATTCCCATTATTTAAATAATTATTATAAACAAATACTTTGTTTATAAGATAATCCATTTTTTTTTGGATTTTTCAACAATAAATATAGTGATTTAAAAAAAAAAAGTTACTAAAAAAAATGTTATTGCTTGAAAGCGTATTTGTTAATATCGATTTTTTTTGTTGCTAAATATTAATATTAAGGAACCATTTTTAAAGTCTATTGCTCTTCCACATTCTGAAAAAAATAACAATTTTGTTTATATATTATTTGTTTATTTAATAAACAATTTGTTACTTATAAACAAATTAATTTCCGTGTTATAATATTTTTCAATGATACAAAAAATAATAAAAACAACCATTTTTATATAATTTTAAGTACCTATTTTTGTATTTCTGTTTGTCGCTTTCTTTCAATGATTCATCATTGTTACTAGAATTACTTATAACTTAATAAACTAGGACAAAAACACTTCAAGCCTTTTTTATCCTCCTTTAAACAATAAACAAATTAAGCTTTAAAGCGAAACTTTAACTCAATCGTTTATTAACTTTTTTGAAATTATTTATAAAAATATATCATAATATTTTTTCACAGCTTTAGAGTTTAAATAACTTATAAACAATTGGAGATAGGACAAAGACACTATTGTGAGTCTTTATCCTCCGTTAAATAATAAACAAATTGAGCTTTTAACCGAAGCTGAACTCAATTATTTATGAACTTTTTTGAAATTATTAATAAAAATATCTCGAAAAAATGTTTTCCAATGGATTATCGTTTATACAAAAGTATAAACGATAGTATAAGTACAAGTATACAAAAAATATGTGATTTTTTTATTTCTTAATATTCATATTTACTTAATGGGTTTAAATAATTTTTATTCGTGTCCGAATCGGTCGGCGCGCGCGGAAGTCACATCAGCCGTTTTTAGCTCTAGTTTCACCTCTAAATTAAAATTATAAATATTGGTGGTAGAGTTCCGGGAGGTGGGGTGTTTGTGCACAGGATGCAAACACTTTACAATATTATTCAAACGGCAAGATCTCATAGGTACGACCCTAAGGTAAGATCTTATATGTCCATGGAAATAAACAAACTGACACTTAACTATCCAAAAAAAAACGACTTAGAACGAAAAGGTTTCCTCGAAATTATTTTTAAAAGTATACCATATAAATATACTCTATACCTACTCATATGTGACAGTTTTTATAGAGGTACATACTTGTATACAAATACGTAAGTAATACCTAATGTTTTTTTCTAGATGGTGACAATACAAATATAAAGTATAGGTACTTAAGGAGTTGATTAAATAAGTACATAGGTACTCCTACTGAGACTGGCATAAAAGTACCTAGGACCTAGATATATGGCAAACAGAGGTTTTGCCAGTGATATATTATAACTTCTAAGTTGTTTGTGTTATTAATAATATGAGATAAGATGACAGTACGAGGTTATAAATGTACATACTTCCAAAAAATCCACATCAAATTTTCCAGTTTCCAAACAGTTAGTTGCCATTCACTGTCCTAATTATAAAAATGGATACATGTACCCTTATACAATATTAATGACTACAATATAATACAACTGTATACAACTATAGCCAAGGGTATAGCTTATGATTTCCTAATCACCTAACAGACTGGTTAGGATACCATATTATAGCAATTTGCTTGCCCATTTGTGGTGGTTAATTTTTAAAAAGGCAGTTTTTATTACGAGGTTGCTTTTTGTGCTACTAGGTCAAATTATGGCTGTCTTGTCTTGTATTATACTTAGGATCAGTAACTTCACCTTCCGTTAAATTTACTCAATAAATATCTTCCATGGAAACAATTAGGGATACAATTGTAACCAAAGAAATATCTGCTGATTAAATTTAACAAAGATAAAGAAACAGGCCGTTAGTATTATATAAATAACATACTTAAAACATGACGGTTAGGTCCATATTTAGTACTTTGGAAAGAATCCAACTGATAGTAACATATAGGTACTTTAAATATTAATTTCTTTCGCCTGGATTATAGTCGAGGTAATGGATGGTACAGTCTGAGCCTTAGAAATCAGACAAGTCTTATGATGGTATTGTGGTTGTATAGTATTGTGTAAATAGAGCATATTATGCAGCTGTTATGGTTTTGAGTGTTATGTCAGAATTTTAGTATCTGGCAACTTTGATGTGGTATCCATGAAGACTTGAATATGTCAGAAATAATAGATCACAAATTCGTTTCAAACCATATTACGTGTTCCGATTTCTAATGTACCACCTGTACTGTACTAGAATGTACAGTACAGGCTATACAGTACTAGAATGTACTGTATAGATGATTGTTTACAATTAGATATAAAATTATGAAAACATTTGTATAGTCACATATAACGATTAGGTAGGTATCACATATTTGTAGGATTTATAAATATTACAAAGGATAATATAAAAAATGCCTCGGGAAATACAGAGTGCAATTTGGACTAGGTACTCCGAATTTGCATAAAATGCCTATAACTATAGCGTTTTAGTTTATCAAAAAAAATATTAGTTAAGCCACTCATATAATTATGAACTTATAAATTAGATTGCTCCCACCTATACTGATGATCATGAAATATAATTTTAGTACAATACGTACTTAGAATCGCAAAATGAACAGAAATAATAATAATTGTTTGTGTATGGATCATTACATTTAAAAATAAAAAGGTAGTACATACCATGCATGGTATTAAATATGGTGATTGTTGAAGTAGAAGCAGAACCTAACCTTATTTCAAAAAAAGTGATGGGTGTAATATTTGCGTCAAGGTCATTTACACCTTAGATTACCGACAGACATAGCTTTTAGTGATCGAAACGAAATGATATTATTAAAGATAGTTTTGTAACAATGTATTGCAAATCACTAAAGAAAATCCCGTCCTGCAAAATTGTCAACAATTTCACTAGTCACTTCTCTGGCGTTTGACGTATGAAAATTGTGTTTGACACCACTCTAATGGGCAATGTTACGTGATACAACGAAAGTCAAATTACATATTTTAGATTTCCATCCAAAGATTCCAAAGGACATTAGGACAGAAAGTACCCATAATGAAACGCGATAAAACGAGAACGACAATTTTAGACACCGAACTGGACAATCGGAATGCTGCAGCCGGGGAAGGGAAGTCTAACTAAAACAGTCCATGGCAGGCACTTAAATTGCAAAATAAACAGCGAACACCGAACGAGTTCTTTAAATTTTCTTTAGAGCCCGGAAACCATGTGCCTATCACTCGGCTTTATAAAACGAGTTCTTTTACGGGTAGCACAAGTTTACCGATTAAAACAGCCGCAGATGTTTCTCGTTGCAGATATTATTTACAACACAAAAATAGCACTAACTTCAAATATGACGTAGATCACAGTTTAACCTACACAATCTAGAAGAATTTTTGCTTACCGCTTAGATTACTTTGCAAAACTCAACACAAATTTCTCACGGAACTGGCAAAATGGCCGTCGCAGGGGCACATGCCACAGAAAACTAGTAATCTGGAAGAAAAAGAGCGCACGATTGGCACTGCTGCTGACATCTTTTACTTACCAAGTTAACTGAATGGCCGAGCGGAAATTTCAAGTATAATTTTCGCAATTCGTAGCACAAATTACATACCTACGTAAATTAGACGTTATAAAATCTCAGATCGTATATTATTTACGAATTCACATATCAAAACAACTTACCGTCCAGTGCGAAAGGATATGTGTAATCCGTCTGAATGTGAGACTGGACTAAGCCAGCTTGTGTTGCTAGATCTACATTAGAGTCTGATTTAACATCTAATTCTTCAACTTCATCATTGGCACTTGAGGAAGCTCCATGGGTACCGGGAGAAGGAACCACCTGAAAATTATAAAAATAAAACTATAGGTAGGTGTAGGTATATTATAATTATTGTCTTTTGTGCACGTAAAAAATGTTCCGCTCCTCACTCGGCCTTATGGACTAAAATTTATTATGGGAGCGAATGTTGTTTTAACATATATATATAGGTAGGTACTTAGGTATATATTATTTATATATCTAACCAATCGGTATACCAAGAGAAAGTACCTACACGTTTGAACTTCCTGCTTCAGTATTCAGTGGTATATTTTCTCTTTGCCTCCAAGAAATAGGTAAACGCATTTTAGACACGTTATTTTTGGCATTTTGGGCAATAGTTTCACTTTTATAGGTACGTACTTGTAAGATAGTACCTATCCTGTCCTGTCTTAATATTTTTTTAAATCGTCACAATTTTTTAAAATAAGTACAGGTAAAAGCGTTGAATGAAGGACTTCAATCAACGGTATAGAAGCCATTTCTAAATGTCCTTCTTATAGGTACCAATTAAAAATATTTACCTAGGTTTTCTGTATATATATACATATATATATATATATATATATATATATATATATATATATATATATATATATATATATATATATATATATATATATATATATATATATATATATATATATATATATATATATATATATATATATATATATATATATATATATATATATATATATATATATATATATATATATATATATATATATATATATATATATATATATATATATATATATATATATATATATATATATATATATATATATATATATATATATATATATATATATATATATATATATATATATATATATATATATATATATATATATATATATATATATATATATATATATATATATATATATATATATATATATATATATATATATATATATATTTATATATATATATATATATATATATATATATATATATATATATATATATATATATATATATATATATATATATATATATATATATATGTATATATATATATATATATATATATATATATATATATATATATATATATATATATATATATATATATATATATATATATATATATATATATATATATATATATATATACATATATATACATATATATATATATATATATATATATATATATATATATATATATATATATATATATATATATATATATATATATATATATATATATATATACATATATATACATACATATATATATATATATATATATATATATATATATATATATATATATATATATATATATATATATATATATATATACAACTACCTGCATGGTAGCTATAGCATATTGTCCATTTTATATAAATGGACAATAATTATTTGTTAATTAAATTAATAAATTAAAATAATTTGTTAAGTAAATTAATTATTTGTTAATAGGTAAATCAATATAATTAATTATAGGTATATCGTACCTAGATATATTGTTTGTGATATGTGGGTTAGGGTTAGGATATAGGTAAGTACCTACCTATATATTTGATGTTGATATATACCTACCTACCCTACCATAGGTACCCCATACCCCATACTTTATTACAATAGGATATATCCTCTAGGTATAGTATATAGTCTGACTATACATATACATATAGAGATATTGAGGTATCTATAAGATCTATATCTAATTACCTACCTCGGTATTTTAAAATAGCTGTGAAATATTTTTTTTTATTTGCGTTGATATACCTAACGTAGTCGATATGATAAGTTAAATTAATAAGCTAGGTCCTATTTAGTAGTATTTAGTACATCTACTTTTACCATATGGGCACAGGCATACCTTTCAAAAATGGCTATAATCATTGCTATAATACAGCCTGCATATTACCTAGGTATGCCTTGAAAATGGAAATAATATGGTAATGTAGATAGCAAACTGTTGTCGCGGTTTTGTCTCGGATTTTGTAAACGTCCCGAGTTTGTTTTGGTTTTCCACGTGTTGCACTTCCTAAATACTATACAAGTACACGGATCAAAACATGCGTATTGATCCAAAATGGTGAACAACATCAGTCACTTATAAAAATGGGTATGCGTTCAGGCGGCACAGGCACCAGGGAAGCACAAAACAAAATAAATAGAGGACATGAGCAACAACTTGTTTACCTACCTGTACCTAAGTAGCGCTTTGTTTATAAATGCTTTAAATTGACGTAGGTACAATTCATTAAAAAAAAAAGTGAATTGTGTAGCATCTGCAAATATATCCATATGGAGCTTACCTTTTGTATGATGTAGCAACGCGGATTAAACGCAGTACATATGTAGGTTCCGTTCGCGTCGAGACAAGCGGTTAGAGGGTCAGACCCAGACACGGCTTTGCCGCGGCCTCTCCGAAGGGGCATCTGTACTCGCGGAGCACCAGCTGCCACCGCTACTCAGCATGCCGACCTGTTGAGTCCGGGCTCGGCCAGCTGATTGGCACACGGCGCCGACGCTAGTACCCGACGGGACGCCCGGATCCGTCACCGCCCTCGTGATGGCAAACAATTAAACATCCGTGTGGGTGTCTTTTGGTATGAGACCCTACCAATTATGGTAGATTTTTCACGTCAATTTCTATACTTTGATTCTTTTGCATATGGAATATGAATCAAGAGAGACAACCACAGCTGGTTTTACAGCTATATATTAATTATAAAACTTTCTTTTAGCTCTAATTATAGGCAGCGTTGAGCTCGCTAATTTATGTACCTACCTATACTTACTTGAACACTGCCAATATGATGTACTTATCCACACAAATGCGAAAAGTAAGATTGGCTTGTATGAAATCTTCATTGTGTTCCTTTTTATAAAAAAAAAATTGTTGGAGAATCTTTAATATTTTTGAGTACTTTCACAGAGGCGTACGGAACGGAACAACTTTAAAGTGGTGTGGTAAACCCTAAATGGCCTTTTTTGATTAACACTATAGGTACTCTCACCAAATTTAGAGGACTAAAAATTTGCATTCCTTTTAATAGTTTTCAATTTGGCTGTGAAGATTATCCACTTCCTGGATTTGGCTTTGTCCTGTCTCACAAATTTTTTCTATTATTTCAATTACCTCAGTAAATTCTTCCATACATTTTATTAAAGCCAAACATTAACGAATTTTTATTTTGCGGTACGCACGAGTCTGACCAAAGTATTATTTTTTTTAATGTTAGGAATGTCTACTACAATTTTTCTTAAAATTGTTATTAAGGCTGAGGCAATATCTGTTTACCCACTTTATTCATGTTAAAATGTAACACATTTTTCTTATCAAGACAGATTATCCCAGTTGTCTCGTCAAATATTTGGCGGTCTTTATGTCCCTTATTCTATTTTGCAAATATCTATTGTTCGTAAGTGCTTAGAAAACTTATACCCATCTTCAATTTTAGTGCTATTATTTTTTAACTTCGATATTCTTCGCAAATATCACATCTGTCAGACTTTGGCTTAATAAATTCAATATTAAATTCATTATTGAATATGTTCCTGTAGAAGCTTTTTTTACCCGTGTAAGGTTTTTGTCATTACACCACTCTCTATACAATTAATAGGGCCTAGAAAAATTAAGAGAAGGGCCTAGAAAATTAAGATTCAAAATATTTTCTTTATTGGAGCGCATTCGGCAGTAATGAGATTCAACTCTAGGGCGATGGAGTTAATATGGGCTCTCACGCAAGTTTTATCTTCTTCTTTAATCTTTTTTTAGAGTGTTTTCCCCGCCGTATTTCTTTTAGAGCATCAGTAACTTCTGGATCCGTGTTGTTTAAAAAAATAAGAAATTTTCATCTGGCTAATATCAAGGGGGTATCCAGAAAAAAACGTTTGCAAACACGCAATACGGTTGTCGTGTACTGTAACCAGTTGTGGAAAAAATATTTATAAGAGTAATCGCCAAAAGTCCTCATGTATGCCTCTCTTTGTTCGACTGAAATTTTACATCCACACTTAAACTTCCAATCACATTTTCGTCATTTTCTTAGTTCAACCTTTCTTTGTCCCTTCAAAATACCCTTAACATTCCTATACTCTTTTCCATGTTCACATATTTTTTTGTTTATAATCAGCTTCCAAGTCTCTGGATCGCATTTCCTTTTTCGCGTCAAACTAAAATAACAAGCATACACTGAAAGAAAGTCCTAACAAACATCCGGAAGTCCATTTATTGAAGGAAATAATAGGTACTTTAATACCCAGCTTTTCCCAAACCACATTTTTTTAAATATTTGACGCTAAAAGCCCCGGTCAATCGAGTTACCCTGTATAAATGAACTTATAGTAAATTAAAAACCTGCTTAATACAAAACAACTTTTTAAGTACCTATCTAACATTTTTATTTTTATTATTGCCAGATTCCGTAATAATATAGATCATTTTCACTGGGCCACCCTGTATAAACAATTTTATAATGTAATAGATCATATAAAAAATTACCTTGACGTTGTGACTCTTTTCCACTTTCATTGTTTTTGGATCAACATTCTCCTTAGCAAGATTTTCCTCCGAGGTAGTACTAACAACATTGTTATCGGTATTACTCTCTGTAGCCTGGCTCGTTATCTTCCTCGTCCGAATCATGAAAATGATCCTCAGTCACTATCAGATTCTATTTCTGCTAATTCTGCGGTACTGCAAATATTTTCACTTTCCTCAGATTTTTCGCATAATGATATGAATGACATGTTAACTAGTAGGTACTTACGTGTCTTGTGTATCATTTTCCATATTATTTGACAAATATTTGGTCTTTAAACACAATAAATGGACACAGAAACAGTCACGTTCATTCGTGCAACCTCCAAATAAAAACATTTACAATTATCGGTAGTACTATATTTGTTCTATCTGGTGAACTCCAATAATCATTTTGCTGCGGCAGATAGAACATTATAATACTACAATTTTAATTTATTGAACAGATAAATAAAATAAAAATTACTAATTTTAGTTAAGTAAACCACTTAAATAATTGTAATTAAAAGTGTATTCTATATAGTTATTCAATATTTTTCTGATTGATGTGGCTGATTTTTACAAATAAAATATTTGTAGGAGCGCGGGACGTATTTTTATAGTTGGCTATGAGCGCTATGAGTTATGACTTTTTATTTTCTTTCAAATTATGACAGGTACATTGTACATTTATTATCTTCCATGTACATTGTACATTTATTACGGTACCTGATCCCGTAATGTGCTATTTACCGGCCGCAAATCAGTACAGGGTAAGTAGATTTACTGGACAGGATAAGGTAAAATACCATTGTCAGTACCTACTAGATGAACAATAATATACCTACTATAGTGTTATCGGGAATTGCCAATAAGTATATGTTTTATGTAATATATGTATGTTATTATGAGACTTGTTTAATTAATGTAATTTATCAAAGTAAAATTAAAAACAGCCACAGCCCCTATTATGTCCCTTATAAAGATATCGGTGACATTGGGATATCCATTGTTGGTACAGTTGCAACATACCTATATCACTGTTGCAGGTGTCGGACTCGACAATCGTTCCCTTTTTTTTCGAATAACAAAATTTTCCTTGATTTGACACATAATCTTTTGATTAAAATTTTAAAAAATGAGTTGTTATAAAAAATCGTAACCGCGCAAGAACGGGTTTAGGTGCTGCGCATCCCGTACTCTGCAAAATTTACAGTATAAAAGGTAGCTAAAGGTCTGTGCTAAATAAAGGTAGGATTTCCTAGCAGCGTCGAAACGCATGTGTCAGACGGATACGCCAGACGTGAGGTACTGCTCAAAGGCGAATTTCACATTGTTGTTTTCCTACATGAGCGTTTAAACGAATGCGTTTACGTCTGAGTCTTGCCTGGCTCGAGAAGGAGCCAAAATCATTCAGTGAGAAAGCATTGCAAGTGTGTGTGATTTACAATTTGTCCCGGTGTAGTTACAAAAATGAGACTGCTGCTGCTGCCTATTTAACCGAAAAAACTGTCTGACTGTATCACCTTCACAAGTCAATGACCTCTTATCAGTAAATTTGCGTAGCCTTCTTTGATTCTCCTTTTAAACAGTTTTCTTTCAGATTGTCTCTGTGGTTTTATTGGAACAAATAATAATAACAACATTTCCTTATCCTCTTCTTCTTCTAACAGCAACCATTTCAACACAGCGTCTTCCATATTATTTCTCACACGATATATCTAATATTGAACCTGCTGAAATAAGCTATACAAATGACAACCGCCCGTCAAACGCACGCTTCGCAACGCTGCTAGGAAAACACTCCCCCTGAGTCTGTCGCTAGCGTCGAAACGTATCAAAACGGATGCGTTTTGACGCTGCTAGGAAATCCTACCTTAACACCATTTTTACCACTGTTGTAATAACTTTCAAAAAAGGACGGTATACTGGACGGTTAAAAAACAATCCAGTAGGTTGTAATGGTGTGACAGCCCATAACTTTTATAACTTGTCAGGTCTAATTAACTACGAAAATAACTTTACAGAACCAGTTGCGTAATATTTTACTTTTCATATGGTTGTGAAAACTAAGACGTTTCCTAACGTCGAATGGTTTTGAAAAAGTGTCACTTTACATGTCAATATTAGAAAAAACTATTTTTTGAACTAGGTACCTGAAGTAATTGCATTTTATAAAAAAAACAATATAAAACGCATGGGATATGGTAATAGGTATTCCTTACCTATTACAATATTGTTGGTAAAAGGAAAAAAAAAGAAAAAATCTAAACCAGACATTTATTATTATTTATTGGATTTCATTACAAACTAAACACAGTCAACATGAAAAAGAAAAACACAAACTCTGAAAACTAATGTATTTAGGAAAGGCACAATTATAAAATTATTGTACAAAATTGCTAATTACTTATTAACCAGCAATTTTGATGGGCACATGATGATAAAAATTTCGTGACTAAAGAAAAGTGCAACATTTACATAGTTAAAACACCTTATGGTGCATTAGAAACCGTGGACCTTTAGTTGGTCAGGTTTTGCTAGTCCAGCTTTTGTTAACCACTGGCAGATGTTCTCTCGCTGGTCACCCTGCAACTGGAGAACCTCTCCGTACTCGGGGTGCTCAATTACAGTTCCATTGCAAGCGAATTCCTATAACAAAATATACTTATTATTAATTTAAGTAATATTAGATATTTAAAATAATTAAGTTAAGTGCTACAGGAGTTTTATATCATTTTTAAAAGAATAATTATAGAAATAATCATAAACCCGGAGTGTTCACAAGAAGTAGATAGTAATTTCATAAATAAACAGTATTTATATACACGTATAAAAAGTTGAAGGCTGAATTGAGATGGTATTGACAAAATCATTGACCTCTTAATAAAGCAATAATTGCAATTAACCCTGATAGAATACACAGATATAGAGTTCATATAGAACACAAACACGCCATATAGAACACGATTACAATCTGATTACTCTTTACTAAAAGGTATAGAAAATGGTATTGACAACATTCAAGAGGTGATTTGATAATTCAAATTTATGGTTTTAAAACAAGAAATTATGAACTGAATACACATTTACTCAGCAGATATGGATACCAAGGTTGCTATTATTTATGGAGTGATTACCTCATACACTGAGAAAACCAAAGCAACAATGCAGTTGTTCATAAAATGTGGTATCACTCTTGTAAGGTCAATAGATGCATGGTAATGTACAATAAAAATTTCCTATATAAATTCAAAGATGTAATTATACTACGACTACGAGTCCATTATAATAGGGACCAATTGTCTTCGTCTTCCGCAGTTAAAATGAAGTCGATATCTTTGTCTTGGCCTCTGAAACGTTGCCTATGTCAGTCTATTATTATGGACCCATAGTATAGGTACAAGTATTGCCAATTATGACCTAATAGTTTTCTTAATTCCCAGTATGCGGGAATTTATTAACACGCTTGTATAGAAATAATTATTATAGATATGTAGAATTCAACAAAGTGGAAACTAAATATCCGGGATTTTTTCATCTCTAGTTGTACCACATACAAGTTTGTGAAGTTCGAATTTCTAGTACAGTAGGTAGGTAAATATTATAGGTATAGATATTATAATTTGCACAATATAAAATTAAGTAATGAGGTTATTCTATAAAATCAGCATTATATATTACTGTTCTTGAATAGAGTTTAATAAAGCTTGTCAATATCAGATGATGGGGGCAAGTAAAATGGAAGTGTCATACCTCGTTACATTTTACCGCGTTTTTAAACTCATCAACATTGCTCTTTACTAGACACCACGGCAGCTTAGTCGTGTGTATTGTTAACAAAATTGTGTAAAATATTAATGATTTTTGACATGTAACGTCATCTTCTAGTACTGTACTCAATTTGCTAAATGAAACAAGACAAATGAAAATGGACACAATACATTTATGAAGCACGAGCAGTCAGTAAAACTAATAAATTGGGTAGGTGCCGTCAAGATCTTATTTTGCATTATGTGAACTTAAGTTTTATGTACATGACGAATATTAGTAACCGTAAGTCACAATACTACAAACAATATTTTTACCTTTTTACATGCTCGAACTATTTTTTTCAGGTCATATTCAGATGAAAGCCCTTGAACTGTAGTCAAAGTTTTGCGACCATTCCGTTGTTGGATCCTTATATGAACGAGTCCGTCCTGAACATCATCGTCTGCACCCTTACTTGCATCAGCAAAGGGGTCTGAAATATTAACAAATAGGTCGAGGTCATGTAACCATTTAACAGGAATCAATAGACAAAAATGTAAAAAGCGTTAGAGAAGCAAATGTATTATTAATTTGGTGCAGTATTATGAAAAAAATAATAAGCTAAATGTACGTATTATTCTTTTCGGAAATACAAATAGACGCCATTTTATCCGTAGGATATTTCCTTAATAATTGCGAAGGAAACTTACCAAATGTGTTTAGATTCTGGATGGACATACGATATTCAAAATATACTCTGGTAAATTAAATATCTGCAAACTGCACTGATTTAGTAGTTATTAACCTGTAATTACTTGTAGTTTTTCTTTTAACACGCTGATCCACAATTCCTTGCAAATAATTAGATGATTCACCAAACACGATTCGTGTGTTACACGAATGCAAATGCAAGAGAAAGATCGAAGGATGGTAAAACAGCAGGTGGACAACGTAACAAATATAAATATCAAACTATTATGCTTTTCAACAAAAATAATTTGGGTAGGTATTTAAAGTGTTTAGGAAAATTAATCTGACAGAATTATATTACTTTGATTTAGAAAAATGTTGTCGAAACAAAACCCTTTGTAAACTAAACATGGTAAAAACTTAACATTTATAAATATTTGAAATTGTCATGGTGGTCTTACTGATAATATAACCATATATATTTTCAATGGTGATATAAGGTTTGTCCTTGTAGATGTTTTTGCGGTTTATGACGTTTGGCACAGAACAGTCACCAACGTAATCGGTATACGCAAACGGAGAATGGAAAATGGCCGCACCAATACGGGTACCTCCAAATGCGGCGCCAAATCAACTGTTATTTAAAATAAAGAAGACTTTTTATAAAATCACCTGTTCTTAAATGCAATACCACCGTATACAACAATAAGACGCTATCAAATTCCAAATTATTATTCAAGACCCCCTAAATTGCCAGACTTACAGCTGTATTTAATAGCCACATTAGATAAACATGCTTTTATGGATCAAGGCTCATTTATCACTTTGGATGTTCATTTTGGAGGAATCATCCACAGTGATAACTGTAGACTGCCTTTCATTTGTGTTGCATCCAACGTGTACATTAAAAATGAACGATGAAAAAATTTTTTGATGAAAAATGTAAATACGATGAGTTCATTTTCGCTACTTCACTTTTTAGTTTTATTACAGCCGTCATCGCCAGTGCGATTGTTTGTGGCTATTATTATAAATAAATATTCAAATCAATTATATTATATTATAAATGTGTTATACAATGGCATTCAAATGATTTCTGTACTTCTCAGGATTCTCTTCTGTCCACTCTCTTAACAGCGTGGACGAAGCTCCTAGATTTTCTCTCCTTCAAACCCACGGTTTCACCCACCGTCTTTTAGTACGGCCAGTTGTTGATATAATTGAGTTCAATTCATTTATCAGTCCACTTGAAATTAAGTCAATGCCATCGCGTATTGACTTATTTTTTTGGAACGAGACATCCTGTCGCCTGGTATCACACGTTGTTGCACCAAACGCGTAATGATGAAACTCTTAAGGAACAGTGAATAGTGACAGAGGTGTAACCACAAAACTGGATGAAAATATGTAAACA